>VBVQ01005464.1:0-11678 GCA_011636635.1 Tetramorium simillimum | reverse complement strand
TATATATATAATTTAATATAATTACTGTTATATATATATATATATATAATTTAATATAATTGCTGTTTACAATAATAAAAAAAATTCTATGAAATTATAGAATTTCACCCATAATCTTTAATATGTGAGCTTGAGCAATAATTATGAATTAACATTAATTTGGAGAATCAATTTTAATATTATTTTCCAGTTTTTGGCGACATGAAAATGACACATACGATCTGTTTTAACACTAAGCATACTTATGCATCTGCTAAAGAAGGTGAAGACAGTGATGATGATGCGGATGGACCAATAGTAGACCGACGATGTCCTCAGTGTCAAAATGATAAAATGTCTTATGCAACATTGCAATTGAGATCTGCTGATGAAGGACAAACTGTATTTTATACATGTATCAAGTGCAAGTACGTGTCTATACATAATATTGACATAGCATTTAGATATTATCTTCACATTAAGTTATTTTCAGTACTTAATTAATAAATAAATTTTCTTATTTGCAGATTCAAGGAAACAGAGAATTCTTAATGTAAAATTTTGCGTTATATATCTTTAAGAAATATTACTGTATACAATAAATGATTTCTCTGTTTCTTTTTTTTAATAGAAAATGTACATTATTTTTGTACTGTACAAAACGATTGAAGAAATAAAAAATTCTAACATTTTATATCGTATTTTTCATGTATTTTGTATTCTATATATCTTATCAAAATGTGCAACATTAATCTGTTGTTTATAGTTCTGTTAATAAATATTACTATCCATTCATATAAATGTACATAGTAGGATAGTTTTTTGAGATTTATATCTCAAGATATAAATACTCTGTCTTAATAAAACATAGAGCTTTATTTATAATACACTCAACAAATAGTGGTGGAAGAGAGTACACATTTGTCATAATTCCATAACTCTACTGGGTCACAATATCTTCTTTCTAACAATGCTCTGTTACCTTAATTAAGTATTCAAGTAAGTAATTTTATATATACAATGCGCGTATTGGGATAAGAGTTAACAATTATTTTAATAAATTCACCTTCATCCACTCTCAAAAGTGTTACAGTGGTCCTTGCATTAAAAAACTTTAATTGAGAATTTGTTGATAGTTCCTTATCCTAAGTATGCATTTGGCATTAATATTTGCCCATGGTCTAACAATAATAAGAAGTAGATATGCTATCTTACGTTAAGAAAAAGTATCTTGGTAAATTAATTGTTGATTTTTATATGCATTTGTTACGCAAACTATAGATATACAAATGTGATATAAAGTGATGTAATTGCACTTTCTTAACACTTTGGTATACCCACAGTATAAGCTAGAATAGAAAAATAAGGTTTGTTGTTTGTTGATAAGTAAAAGAAGCAATCGATATATGGAACTGTGAATTAATATTTGAAACAATTAAAATATAGAAATTTTTTTCAAATTTATTTTTGAAAAAACTTTGAAAACTTTGAATTAATTTTACCTTGAATTTAAAGAATTTAATTACAAAGTTTTTAGAAAATTAAAAATAAGAAAATAGTAGATTAAATCAAACAGTTATTTTATTAGCAAAATGTTAGGAGCACTCTATTTGCAGTATTCATAATCTAATCAATATTTTTATTATTATGGTGAAATCAACTTCATAGGTCTCGAATGACAAAATCTTATTATTAAGATATATACATTTCTTGTTTGAGAAAGATTTTATATATTAAAATAATATTAGGATCAATATTTTTATAACAATACAATTATACTCCCAAATATTATATATTCCATAGCATAAAGTATATATATATATATATGTTTTATAAAAAACATATGTTTTAGTAACTTGTGCATATATATTATCATACGCTTTTATTATATATTCTTTTTATGGAAATGTCTTTGTACATATTATTTTCATAGTGAAATGCCTTTCTCGAAACGTGCAACAATTTATGAGATACAAAAAATAATATGTTACCTATCTATAGATCATTACAAAACATTGCTTTTACGTATATTATCGTCGATCTCAAAGTATAAGTTGATTACCATTTCCTATATAATTTTCGTCGGTCATTATATAATGTTTTACATCGTTACACTTTCATAAAAATTACGAATGTTACAATAGTTGATCAAAACAGTACTGTGAAAATATATTACGCTTCAAGAATATTCCTAAATATATCTCAAAAATTGATTGATTTAATTTCACATTTTTGTGTACACAAAATTTTGATTTTCGTATATTAATTGGTTTACATAATCGGCGAATGTTGTTATTGAGACAAGATTTATGCTTGTACAATATCCTTATTTCGTCAAGATCCATTTGATTAGCACAATATATAATTAGATAGTATTAGCGGTAATTAATATCATGTATCAAAGTAATCAATACTAATTTGCTTCTTTATACATAAGAGTTTTATATTTTTGCGGAGTATTCCAGAGCCTTAAGATAACATATATGAGTTCAGAAAATTCATTTTTGCATTAAAATAAAAATAATTTAGCGCATTTTATACTATATTACTATATTAACTATAAATTTATTGAAATTTTTAATATCGCCAAGAAATTGTAATAAACGGCTGATGTAATATTCAAGTAGAAACGCGTTGAATAGATCGTTATAATTCTTGTATTTCAGAATATCATCAGTAATATTATTGTCGAAAATGCGTACACAACAGCGTACTTTTGCCTTTTAATTTTATCGTCAGAAGAAAATAGAAAGTGTATATATAATATATTTTACGTAATGAAAAACATATTATTCGTGAATAAAAATTTATTAATCATTAACGAGAAATAAATTTAAGAATTCTATTTTATAGATTAACAAATTATTTCACATTTTACATTATTTGTATTTTATTTTTCAAATATTGAAAAATATTAAATTTTAATATGGAATCTATCTTTTTATTACACAACTTTTAAATTACACAAAAATATTATTAAGTCTTGAGCATATTTTTCTCGAATTTATTTTTAAAGTACATTCATATACATACATATATGTACGTGCACGCGCGCATATGTATGTGACAGCGTAAATATAATTTATACTTTTTTTTTATTTTAAGAGATCTTATTTATCAAGATTTTATTTATCAAGAAACTGAACTCATATATGTGAATATTGTGATATGTCAACTTAATATTTTGTTAAAAAGAGAGTGCGATTTTTCCATAACAAAAGAATCTAACTTATTATACTATATTGAATCTAATGTATGTATTATATATATATCTATATATATATATATAAATACGGAACATGTTATATATTTCAGATGGTCAAATTATTGATGGCGTATGTAATTTTCGGAAAATCTTATAAGATAAAAAATTTGACACGTAAATTACTGAATAACTTATATTAATTATAATTGTTGAATGACTGAATAAACGAATAATTATCGTTTTAGCATTAATATCGATAATATAATTAGCAACTTATCATTGTGGTTAGCAATAAAATTTTACTAAATAATATGTATCGCAAACTCATTAGATGAAAATTGTCGTTAAATTGCGAAAGATTATGCCTTATACATATTTTCACTGTTCAAACCTGACGTCAAGTTGATTCATTCATTCGAGGAATAACGGTTTATGTGCTAATACAACGTTTAAACAATGCCTGTGAGTTGAAAAGTGTAAGTACGAGCTGCAACGATTACAGAATATACTCTGAACGGCGAGGTGACAGAGCTCGCGTCGTTATTAGGCCTTCGACACACCGTGATCGGATATTTTAAAAAACGTATCAAATGTTTTTTTTTTATAAACCTGCCCTGTGTAATTTCACACGACGACACTGGTGCCTAATTCTATCTCTTTTCACATTTACGCTCACGCTTTCTCTCCGTCTCTCCCATCCTTCTTCGGCAATCTCACATGCTATGTACATTCTCTAAACGCTCATATTACATATTGTACATAAACTATGTACACGTGACGAAGTATTTACAAGTGTGAGGCAGGTGGTGTACAGCGTCTAGATTGTCATCACTATCCCGTGCTCCGATCATGATGACGTCTGAAAGCATTCGTCCAGGAAATTCTCCAGCGAGTGGTACAGATGCGCTCGTGACTGAACGATACCGTGATCCTCGTCCGTATACGTCTGCAAAAATGAAAAATTTGCAAAATTACTTGGCAATACACTTGTAATATTTAATTCAATTTTTCTATTGAGTTCATGACCGTACCTGTTGTCTGAAAAGGATGTCTTTCTGCTCCAACACCTTTGCGAGCATAAGCGACTGCTGATAGTGCACGTTGTCATCTAGAGTACCGTGAATCAAATAGTACATCTTGTTCTTGATGTTCTCGACCTTATTAAGCAGTTGACCTTGTTCGTAGCCTTGCAGATTATCCGTAACGGTTGGCAAGCCCATGAATCGCTCAGTATAAATCGAATCTGTAATTATGCAATTAACATGATCGCATTAATAAAGATAGCACGTAAGTAAAAAAAGAACGAACAAGGTTTACGGTCTACGTTATGTGGCACGTAATATCTTATGCGGAAATTGCACAAGTGTGACGCTGCATAAGTCTTTTTAACGTCATCCTGTAAATCACGTGTATTTTTCTCGCGTGCTCTAACAAAAGGAGGTAAATGCTGACACGAATTTAAAGCAGTTGAGAAAGTAATATTAAAGCTGCAGTTACGCGTCCTTTTCACGAAGCGCTCACTTTTCTTCATTAAAACACCGGTGCGTAAAAAATTCTTAGACAAATCC
The DNA here is from genome assembly GCA_011636635.1 of Tetramorium simillimum. Taxonomy (NCBI): domain Eukaryota; kingdom Metazoa; phylum Arthropoda; class Insecta; order Hymenoptera; family Formicidae; genus Tetramorium; species Tetramorium simillimum. Next base: position 6,926 of record VBVQ01005464.1, on the reverse strand, counting down.
TGGGACCAAATGAACTTAACATAAGTCATTTTAAATAAGCCGCGTTCTCCGCAAGTAAGCTCTCTTAACAATGTTCGTTTATAGCGAAAAAGATCAAGTTAGAAAAATAATGCTTCGTCGTCTGATATTAAGGTAAACCCGGCCCATAGTTTTTTAAAATGCAAAAAACATACTGTCATTTTTATTATATTTTAATAATATTTGGCATATTACTTAAATGAAACTTGAAGTATGTAATATTATTGAAATTAAAGAGAAAATAATTAATACAAATTTTATATTATCAAAATATTACAACATAAGCATTGGTCATCTTTTCTGACTTTAGGGGAAAAGATTGCCATAGTATTATAGGAGAGTTGGCTATACATGTTTTATATTACAGATGTATTTGGTAAAATAAAAACTTTTAATTTTGCTTTGTTATATTAACTTCATTTTGTTTATTTTATTTTTTATATAATAAAATAAAATTAAATCTAAAGATAAGAACTAATCACTTTTTGTTGCTACTTAGGCATTCAGTGAGTGATCGTACATATATTGGTCACAACTTGAAAAAAGTGGGCCATCTTATCCAAAACGTGAAGAAAAGAAGGACAGTATTTATAAAAAATAATGAAAACAAAAACAAAAATTGTTGCTTAAATTACATTTATAAATTTATATATTATAAATATTATATTATAAATATTATAAATATAAATTTATATATTTTTGTTACGTGTCTATCGTTAATTACGATAGCTTAACTGTAATTTATTTCATATTATAGCAATTTTTAGTGGACACATGAAAAACTTTACACGTTATCAAAAGTAGAAACTTGATATAATATTCAAAATATTATTATTTTGAATAGTGTATGTACATAAACTACTGTAAATATCGATTATCTTTAAAAATGACTATAAAAACGCATTATTTAGCAATTATTAAAAAAATTTGTCATCTTTTCCGGTATGGCCATCATACCCCGATTTACCCTAACGATATTATAGCAATATCGGAAATTAAAAATAAAAAAATACCAGTTTCGTTTAACTATAATTTTTTCCATCTTTTATTATATATTTAAAGTATGATTGGAAACGTACGAGCCATATAAAACAAGTTGTTCATTCAAAATCAGTATAACATAAAAATAAAAAGTGCCAAGATATTATTGATTTAAATATAACTAGTGTTATCTGCTTTAATTTTTAATTATTTATTACTATTATTTTATTATTTTTATTTTAATTTCTACATTACCTTTCATCATATTTCTACTATTACATCAATATATAAAGTATTCTGCAACTAGTGATATAATTAGGAAGATGGTAATAATTCTATATAAAAAAAGTGAAAAATATAGAATAAAATTTTTTCATATGAGATTTTGTTTTCGAGAAAATCGACTTCTGTTTTACGGGTTTCTTAGAGTTTTTTACTTTTTTTACATTCTATTAGCATTGAAGTGCCAACTGACTTTGCTATGTTAATGTGCTGCATTTAACGAAGTACAAGAAATTGTTCATTCTATCGCAAGATAATTCCAATTTACGGAGTAATAAATCGTTAACCTTATACTTTTAAGATAACTGTAGACTAAACATACTTTACGTGTTGCGCCGTTAGTTCGATCAGTTTTTACTTAGATTTGTCTATCAATAACGTACCATAAAGGGCCCAATCCGTAACTGGCGCAACGGACATGCCGCATTTGAAGACACCCTTTAAGTCCATAGCGAGTGTCATGCCGGTCGCGTATCCACCATAACTCCAGCCCCATATCGCCGTTCTGGTACGGTCAATGAAAGGCAATTTGTCCTGCAGATGCCTGCAAGAAGCAGAGAAAAGGTGAATTAATATGAAACTGAAAATACGAAAATGTTGAACCACATACAGCTAAAATATATTATCATAGTTTTATTCACAAAATTGATTAAACATTCAAAACATTTTTAAAAGATTGTAATATAAGAAAAAAAAGAAAGGAAAAACAGCAGACATTAAGCACATTTTTATAATTTGTACGTACGTTATTAAAAGATATTATTTTAATTTATTTATATTAATTATTATTAACTATTTTCTAAACAATACAAAAAATACCTTTGAATAACTTTCTGAACAACTCTTCATAATTTTCCAAACACCTGATATCACAAATTATTGTACATACATCATGCGACGTGACAGTGGAAAAAGGAAGGATATCTTCGCAAAAACAAGAATCTTCCAATTGACAAATTTGGAAACAATACCAAAAGTAATGTTTATAATGGATTTTTTGTTTCCATTTAGGAGGATTGTGCGAGAACGTCTTACAAGACGGGATTTACCAGAGTAAGTATATCGCAGTCCTAGTAAAAAGACAATCTTTTTCGCTGAAACACGCAGACGAAATAGTCGATCGCTTTGCGATAAGATTCGATGAATAATTCGTAATTTCTACTACCTTCTCTCCCCGTATCTTCCATTATCTCGCATGCACTTTGCGTGATTGTACTTGCTACCAATGTACCACGTACTACAGAACATGCACACCTTTGAATAATCGCTTTTGAATGAATCGTGTATCACGCAATTGCAAATTTCTGCAGTAATGTAGTTACATAATTATTGAAACTTTTTCCAGAAAATCTAACTCTCTCACAGTTTCAATAATTTTATAAAACAGAAAAATATTTATTAAATTATATTCATTAAATGAAATATATCATTAAATTTTATCTTATTAAGTTATATTAAATTAAATATATTATATAATATTAAATATAGTTATTTTACTAAAAATAACTATTAAATTAATTATTTTTACATTTTCTTTCAATTGCTGACTGATCATAATGTTGTTAAATTTAAAATATAGTTTTGAAATTGTCTACGTGTTAAGTTTCCGTTTTAAAATAGATATTCGAAGCTGTTGCAAGAATATTAACCTTTGGAGGACGGGCTGGTTTCTTCACAATTATTTAGATTTTCGACATAAAATTTTTTTATATGTAATATTGTATTGTATTACGAAAAATAAGCGATTCTTCTGGCGGCTAAAAATAGGCTTCCCGTCCTCGAAAGGTTAAACAAGAAATTTTGTCCATACTTGAAATTATGGAACTTGGCGTATAACAATATTTTAAAAGGCAAATTAAATTTTTCAAAAGTGTTACATATGTAACAAGGTTAAGTTCTGACAACAATACACACATTTTATATTGAATTCAAAATAAACAATGTTCCGCGGTTGCGCTTTAATTATTTCTTCAATTACCAACGATTTCGGTATTGTGAATGAAAGAGAGTTTGAAAAAGTGGTATTTCATTATAATATCCTTAGAAAAAGATCAACTGCAATTTGGACGAGAAATCCACGGGCAAAGAACGCGAATGTTACCTCTGGGACGACCCGTGTATCTTTCAGACGTCTCCCAGATTGAGCGCCGCGTCTCGCCTTATGATTTCCGGAAACCTGAGTGGATTCCACGCGCGAAGCCGCCCCTCCCGCCGCCAAGGAAGAAAAAGGGGGGTGAATTCGTATTTCTTTCCTTCCAATCTTTTCGGGCTATTGTCTCTGGCATCTCTCGTGTGTTCGATAATAATGGCCCCGACGGGATCAGCGCCCACGCCGGCCGGCCCACCGGCCAACTGCCCGTAGAAATAGTAAACGGCTCCTCGTATGGCGACGCGCGGCAGATTTCGTTTCTTCTTTCCTCTTCCCGTTTGCCCTCTCGGTAAAATTTATTTACCTCGTAAATCGACCGGCGGTACGTTGAATTCTATTTCTCTCCATGAGAAAAAAAGAAACGAGAGAAGGAAAAAAGGAAACTAGACGGGTAGGAAAGGGAAGAAGTTGGACCGAGACGCTTCTCTCTTTCGTTTTGCGGCTTTGCCCGTTACGTATACTCCGGGATATTTCGGTCTCACGAAATTCTATCGGTATCCTCTGTGGCCCTTTGTCTCGTCGCACTTGTTTGTTATCTATCGAGAACGTCGCAGTCCGGTCCGCTACGCGAATTTCAAGGCAGGATTTTCCTGACGTTTTAATTACGATCGTGGTCGTAGGTCGGTTCTTTAAATCATTGAAAGTTTTCGACAGAATTAAAAATCGAATCGATAAGTACGATGAAAATAAACGCTAAAGAACAAGAAAATAGTAAGATTTAAATCGTAATTAATATTAATTAATTTAAAATGGTGACGTATCCTGAGTTATGATCTGGATTATCTTTTCTTCTTTTATTATGGCGAGAAGGATTGTCGCAAAAATTTATGCGACTTTTGCGTCGTATTTTACAAAACGTAATATCTTATTATTCTTCGTAACATTAAATTTTTTTCTTTGTGAGCATAGAAAGAAGTATTATAATAAATTGGATCTTCCAAAAAAATATACTTTTTTTTTTCAAACTGAATAAGGTATGTCTACTTTATTCTTTTATTAATATCGCATATGACGCTGCATACAAGTAATTTTTTCTTATATATCTTTTGCATTTCTTTTGTTTGCATTCGCATGATTGCGACTCATTATTTACACGAATTTAATTACCTAATCCCGCGACACCCAATCTTCAAATTAATCGAAGATGCTTTTATGAATTTTTCTCCTTTAAGACAAATGTTGTTGGTCGCTTTCCCTCATTTAAAAAATCATTACGCTTATGAGGCGTGCAGGGTCGCCGTCCATAAGATTTCCGGGTTTCAACCGCTTACGTCACTCGTTATTCACCAATTAAGCTGGTCGTGGAATCAGCGGGTGGAATAACTACCGAGTGGAGTAACCAGCGACGAGCTGGTTAATCGGTCTGGTTAGCCGGTTCGATGATGGAACAAAGGCCGGCAAAAACGAGACAAAACGCAGGGGAGACTTCGCGAAGGGTTGACGCACAGAGGGAGAGCGATACAGTACGCGGCCAAGAAGAGCTCTGACCGCGAGTTAAAGAGAGTCGAATGATTCCGTAATCGTTTGGCCTGTTCCCAACTCCGCGACTCGCTTTTTACGTGCCGGACTGGCAAAACACCATGGCGTAGAACACCAAGGAAACGTGCGGATAGAATATGTCTTCGCGAGTATTATTTGACATTAGCGATTAAACGTTTTGCAAAGAATCTAGGACTATTGTTCTATAATTATTACAAAAGATCTTGAAGTTTGCACTAAATTATATTATGATTCAATATTTGCTAAATTACCACAATTCTTGAAAACGGAAAACATTGAAGAATAGTATTTAGTAAGATTACACTGAATAAAATTCTGCTTAAAAACGGATGAATCAGAAAAATCTTGTAGAATTGATCGAATATTCTGGTTATTATAATAGGAATTCTGGTTATTATAAAGTATCGAGTTTTATTGTAATAACCAGAATTTCTATTATAACAATCAGAATATTTGATCAATCCTACAAGATGTTCTGGTTCGTCTGTTTTTAACCAGAATTTTTTTTCAGTATATTTAGTATATAATTTAGTAAGTAATATATAATTTAGTAAGATTATATTAATTTAAATATATTTAATAATATATTTAGTAAGATTATTCAATTATTTTCGATTAAGTACAAATATCGATAGATATTTGGCGATCGCAAATTTTTGCTTCATTTACAGGGAGATATTCTTCAAATAAGTTTATTGTAATAAAGGCATTGTGCAAACACATTGACAACATCATTTAGTATCTATTCAATATTTAAGTATCCAACTTGAAATACATGCACGAGGTGTCTCCAGGTGTTCCTCGTGCTTTCTTTTACTTGTGTACTTCGATCGATGGACCGATACTTTGAAAAAGTTTCATGATTCTTTTTACAAGAGAAAAAAATCACTAATTTGATTATGATAAATTAGATTAGCAGCGTACGACTCAATTTTTCTTTTTCTATTTGTATTGTAATTTTCCGTTGTAATATAAGCAAATGCAAACTATTTGTCTTCCTTTATAGCATACACCAGCAACGATAAAAGAAAGTGGTTCGTCGAGCAAGAAATAATGAAGTTATTAAAACGTTTGGGTTCGCATAATGAAAAAGCAATTCTATAGTATATTTCTTCGCTGTTATGCGGTATTATTATACTATTATACTATTATGAAGAGAAGTCGAGTTGTCAAAGGGAAAAATTGGGACAGAATTCTGAAAATGACGGAGATAAAATCGTCGGAAACGAAGAGGAAATATATATATATGTATATATAATTTTTTGCAATGCACATTTCAAGTACAAAGATGAATACACAAGTAAGATACGTGAGCGAGATAACACAGAATTAGTAAATGGCAGAACAATCAGCAAGAAATGCTGTTTTGAAGCTTACCAGTACATTCAAAAGAAAATATAAAAGATGAATTATAAAAGAGAGAAACACATACACGAATACAACTACAATAGCAATATACATTGAAATAATAGAAATATAGATAAATACAAGCAGATACATTTTGCATGAAATACAAGATTCATTTATGACAGATTGCTCGATATGATAGACACCCAAGAGAGTCCAAAAGACCGGCAGCGATAAGCCAACGAGAAGATCAGTCAGACGATGAACGAGAGACAGAAGCACAGAAAGAGAGGAGGAGGATCTTATAGAAGGCGACAATTTATTATAAAATGCAATAGCACAGTAGGACAAGGTAGTATGGAACTTAATGAACCGATGGGAGGGAAAGTAAATTATGATAGCGAGTAATGAGAATGTTGAAGAAACAATGATCGGCGTTGAAATTAATTTGACGGCGAGGGTATAGGCGGTTTAAGTTTAACACCGCGCGTCTTGTCCACGACACGGCAAATGTAGTAATCCAACATTTATTTTCTTTACTGCCGTGCGCGCGAATAGTGTCTTGTTGCTATTTACTGAATTCCATCCGGAGATTCCGCGCGGAGATTGCGGGACCGCCGGTCTATGCGCGCCGTCAAGCTTGCGGCTT
>VBVQ01005463.1:0-11682 GCA_011636635.1 Tetramorium simillimum | reverse complement strand
CTTATATAATTTATAACATATTCACGTAAGTAATATATTATCTGCATTATGATGCAGCTGAAAATTTTATGTAATCTCAAACTAGGTCACTGAGATTTATTATATCACAAGATACAATTTGCAAATATCTCCTATTCTATATTTCGTTCTGATATAATAAAAAAAATACTTTTACGTTGCTAAAAAATTTATAAAGAATTAATAATCACTAGTTGTCATATAAAAAAATTGATAAATAAAATATGTTACAGTAATAACATAAATAATTAACGAATAAGCGATAATTGATTAATGCGTGATAAAATAATCTTACGTGATAACTTTTAATATAATCTTTTTAAAAATATTCAGTGCTATATCTGCAAAGCAAATTAATTAATAACAAATCTTTATGAATAAAAATATTTAAGAACATATCAGCACTGTGGGATAAACATGAATTTAAAGCGAGAAGCTTTAAGATAATATCGCGAGACAATCGGCGTTATGCATTTCGCGGAAATTATGACGGTGTCTTGCAGCGAATTTTGCCGACGACTGTACCCTGATTTACTTCCAACCGATTCGCCAGGAAATCGAATTACCCCCGCGGCGAGCACGCGGAGAAACCTCGAATTAAGAAACACTGAGACCTGCGGAAAATATCGACGCGATATAAATCAAAGCCTCCTAGAAACCTTCTTTTTCTCGTCCCTATTCCACATTCGTTATTGGCGGTGGCGATCGATAACCGTCGCGGTTCGTCTCGCGAAATAAATACGAACGTGAACCTCGAAATCGTTCATTTCTCGGGCAATCGCAGGTACGACTTTAATGCTTGTTGCTGGCGATTTTGCGATCGCGAAACGCATCACCGATCGCGATAGACGAGCACGTTAATCGTCGGCCATCAACGCGGCTCTCGCGTTCTGCTTCCGTCCTCAGGGCAATCGATACGTGAATATCCACGGAAATTTTATGTCTCGGAAAGGAGAAACATCTAGACAGTTAAAAACTTGATTCGATTACCCATAAAGTATTCTCGTTCGGCATTCTGTTTCTGGGGTACTTAAGTAGATTTTATTTCACTAGTTTTATGACCACCCGTCACATTCCTTCATATGATTCGGAATGTGAAAATTTTCGTATGTAAAAAAATTCCAAAAAGAACATCTATGTGTTATTAAGTAAATTGGCTATTACGAAGGAATTACAGTTTTGACATTATAGTGTTTTCTGTATTTTCACAAAACCTAATCGCAAATTTTCGCATCGTTTAGTTTTATGTAGTGTAGCCGCAAGAAATTATCAAATCATTATCAAATCTTTATATAGATTTTAAAAGTAAAGCGATCCTTCGATTACCAAAGTGACCTTTTACCTCTTAGCAAGTTTAAAGAGCCGGGGCACTCACGGATGTGCCAAGTTAGGAGGAAATACGGGGTAGTGTCCTTTAGAGAGAGATCCTGTGCTTAATGGCGCTGAATCACAGATTGCGCGCACCCCTAAATTTGAATTTATTATCAACCCTTGCCCGACGGAGTGCCGCACGGTGGCGGATGGCGATCGTACGCCCGAAAGAATAATTTTCTTTCGCTGCCAATCGTCAGCTGTCTGCTCCGTCGAGATGCAAGAGCTTTGAGCTGCTAAATGCCGAAATTATCGTTTTCTTATCAAAAGCAAAGCGGGTATTTCTAATCGATTTCGCGAATTTCGTGCCGAAAAATTTATTTGTTTTGTTTAATCTTCTATATATTCGAGCACACACTTTCAGAGAGTTTCAAAACCATATTGATATCTTCAAAAGCCTTTAAAATAAACTGGAAGAAAATATTATAAAGAGAGAGAGAGAAAATTATACGCCTAAAATACACAATATTTTTAAGGAAATAATTGACGTCTGGTAAATATCTACTTGATGAACAATATATCTCGGAAGTAATTCTTTTTGCGAATTATAACATCCGCTTATGTCCTTCAAAGCAAGTTGTTACTAAAGCTAATTATTCGCCGGCACATTTATTTCAAACACGTACGCGACGGCTAAATGAACACGTTAAATGAAACGACACTTAACGCGGTTGCTGAGCACGTTGCATATCCGAACGAGCCGTGTCAAATGAATGCACCCGCAGGCAACGCCGAGTCGACCGGAAGCGGTCTATCGTCGATCGCCGTTCCGTTCGATCGGTTCCGCGGCGCGTCGCGGAACGGCTCGGCGGAACGGCGACGGGACGGGACCACGGGCTGATAAATCCGACGTGTGTATCGCGTTGGTGCGATAAATCAATTATAATATTCCACGGCTAGTTTGGGTTATATCGGTTATTAGTAAAATCCGTCGGCATTACGGAAGGCAGCCACAAATATCCGTCGATCGTTTCTCCCTATTACAAATTTCGTGTTTTCTCTCTCTCTTCTCTCTTGCGGATCTAATGAACGAACGATCCATTATCTGCACGCTCTTCTCTCTAACGATATAGCAAACTGTTCTGTAATTCTAAATATTAATATAATTTGCTTACGCCTTCTTTATATTGTTGTTCCTAAGAAATATCAGTTTTAATCTGTGGTATAAATTATGACATTTCTGTATTAAAAGAATTTTATAAATGATAAATCAAAAAGTATGAGTAACTAAAAGATGCTTACTTAGAAATATAAATTTCAAATATGATTGTTTAAAGATTAATAACGTGATGAAAAACATAACGTTAATGTTATAACAAGGCTATTTTAACTTATGTATTTAAAAATGAAAACTTTATATTATGTAGAGAAATATGATATTTAATATTACCTTATTAATATTGTGTTATTATTAGAACTAAATATCATATATTTTAATGGAGAACGTTCAATTTATTTAGAAATTATCTGAATTACAATAACTCACTTTTTAAAATCCCTTCGCGTATGTGCGATTTTAAATCTCACATACGTATATTGCACCTAATGGATAATCCGTCGCTATTCTTTTTCTCTTTCTCTTTCTCTTTCTCACACTCACATTCACTCACTCCTTTGCTCCTTCTCTCGAGCCTATCTCACTGTACATTCTGTCCTCTCAATCCCATTCTTCTTCTCTCGCTTCGATAAATACGCGATCGGCCTTCTCCAGCTAGAACATCATCGGACGAACCTACGGATTCGCACTTCGGTAACACCCGACATTATTCACTCTTTATTGGATTTGTCGATTCTTCTCGCACGAGTCGCGGCAACGCGGTACGCGGGCGCGATGCACCGTGACGCCTCTCTGCAATGATCACGCGATCTGGAAACAACATAGCAACGAAGTCGATCGTTACAAAACACGAGGGGGCATAAATCCTTCGCGGTCCTTTCCGTGGCGATATGCAAGGCGGAAGGAGGCTGATAATGGTTTTCAGACTCGCGCCGCGGTTGATGCGTCGCGACAGTCGCCCGCTCTCAAGAAATGTTTTCTACACCCGTCGCCTGACATTTCCACTCCGTCTTATGTACTTACAATGTTCCTATATTCTTCCGAACTGAAACAACAGTCAAGTAAATATGTGAAACGCATTACGCGTAATAAACGATAGAAAAGTTACATTTTTACTGTTGCAGATTAAAAGAAATCTAAATGTTAAATATAAAAAGGATTAACGTGATCTAATTTATTTATTATGTGATTACCGAATATCTGAATATCTCAAACTACGTTATGTCGGAGCATGTGAAGCTGTTGGCGTTTGTAATAAGGCACCTCGTTACGAAGAGCAAGTTATAGACACAACGGAATTTCTCGGACTGAATCTTCCGCGTATTTTTGGCCGCGGCATGGGAAAGTAAAGAGGGTTGGTTCGGCACTTCCGAGTTATTCGTCCAGATCTAAAGATTTGGAACGCACCGTGTATTCGCATTTGCATACCCCGCCGATTCTGCCGGTGACTCCCGTTCCCCGCGGCTCTTCTACATGGTCCACGACTTAGTTCTTTCCGCCGTCTCCGATGCAAATTACAATATTCCCGTGCCGTTCGTTCGGATATGAAAATATATGCGACTCCCGATAAAAATAGGATACGCGTTTCCTCGCTCTCCTCGCGCGATGGAACAAAGGAACTCCGTACTTCGATCTTTCGTGAGTACTTACACCTGTGCTCTCACTAACACTGCTCACAGTGCTTTATTCTTTTATTGAAATTAAATACTGCACACATTTTTCACATTTCTAATATTTTCATAAAATATCAATATAACTAAAAATTATAATCATTGTTCTCTAATTCTATTCGTATATCTAACGCTATTAAATTAGGGCCAAATCAAGAACTAATATTACTGCAGGGATAATTTTTTCTCGATAGTTAAGTTGATCGAAAAGAACGAGATCGCATTGGAAGAAATGCATTTAAAGTTTCCATTTAATTTTATAAAGCATTTTGCATGTAAGAACAATTCCATCAATAATTAATCAAAGTATTTGAATAATTAAATAAAAATTTTTCATATTTATTGACAGAATAATATTTTCGCTCTTTTTGCGATTACAATACAATTTTCATGGATTCCTATTCAATGCGATTGCAGTTGCACGAAAGGCGTACGTGAATCGTAGCTTTAACGCAAGGGCTTAAGAATGTAAATCGAGCTTGCAGCCATTGAATCATGCGAGGCGCGCTATGCAGGCACGCAAATCTTGGCGCGTTTTAAAAGATTAAAATTTTACTCGTGCCCAATCGGTTTGCGCCATGCTAGAGATCGCACCTCGCGCCCGCTTCTGCAGAATAATGTTTCCCACGCGACCGATAGGGCGACTCCCCAGGCAGAGTCGCTTCTTTTTTTCTATGGCAATATTTAGATAAACCTCGCTACGTGTGCCGACTAGAGAGCAGGTAGAAGAGATATGTTGTAAAACATTATGTATTACCGCCCCAGCGGTCTCATTCTTATTGGCCCGTAACAAACTTTGCCTCGGAACAACCATTTCCTCATGGGAATGTCTGCCAAGACTGGACGCACAACACGTAATAAAAAGTATTATTTTTATTACTTATTTATTAGAAAAGTTTTTAAATAGCATTTTCCGTCGCATTTATCACGCAAATATTTGCTGAAATATTAATATCATATTTTTTGTTTTTAATACATCAATACCATATTATTTATATTCAACACATTATTAACTATTATTATTTTTTATTTACACTACAAGAATAAACGCACAGACGTTATCAAATAAAAAAATGTTTCAACCATTTCGACACTGGTTATACAACGAAATCGCAGTGTTAATTCGCGATCGCGATTGTAGTAAGCGTGCAAAAACGCTTCCAGCTTTGGTGACGAACGATCTAATTATTTTCAGACTTTCCTCATTAGTTATCCGCCTCTTCAGCGGTCGGTACAAATCGTTTCTTTTGTGCCCGACGCGTCGCGCCGGCGGGTTATCTAAATCGCGTCGAATATTTCCGCGGTAGGTCCGCGGGAGAGATCCGCGGCGACGGCGCTCACCGTTATTCCCGTTAAAAAGCATCTCGCGTATCAATTTCACGGGACAACGCGGTGCATCGCGGGTAATCCGGCGTGGTGGATCGTCTTTTTGTTCCTGGCCGCTTAATATTGCTTGTCCCGCCGTAATCTCCAACCCCCGACACCCTGTTACACCCTGCGCCATCCCCCTCGCCGCCACCCTCGCGTTTCGCTCCACTACGTTCCGCTGTCCTCTACCTCCGCGTCGCAATAGCGTAGTCGAACTTTTCCTTCGCCGCCGCCACCGCCGGTAATCCTCTTCGCGCGTGGAGGCTTGTATTTTTCGCGCGCGTATACAGATGTGGAGAAATTCAATGCGGTCAATACAGCATCGGCCTTTCGTGATCAAGGCTTGTTAAGATAGAATAAATTTAATTGCATTAAATCGCGATGGAATCTTGACAATCGATCGTGACTGTATCAAATAAAATTTTCGCGATAAAACATCACGAGTAAAATGGGAATGAAGCGTTTTAAGATCCTGACAGAATCGCGAATACGACCTGGCTAGACGCATGGAACGTTAATGAGCTAGAAAAATATCAAATTAGCTGGTTTTTTTTTTTTTTACTTTTGTCCGCGGTTTTTCGTGAGGACGCCACACCGCGCGCGCCGTTTTGCAGCCGGCTCGCCTGCGATGCGGACCGCTACACTTCCGCGGTACTTAACGTAAGTACGCCGGGACTTCGGTGAAGAAAATAAAGAAACTACTCGCCGCGCTCTCTCTCGCCCGGTCCATCCCTTTCGCCACCGCCATCGTCTCACCCTCTCATCTCCTCGTTGCTCCGTATCGCGGGACAATGTTATTTTACGGCGTGGTGAGTTTGAGCCTCTTTCATCCGGCGACACGGTGGTCGTGGCGATGGCGATGGTTGCGGCGCGGTGGTTTCTAGCAAACCGCCACACCCTCGTGACTGCCTCCGCCTCTATCTCTGTCCCCTCCCCCCTCTCTCTCTCTCTTGCGCTCTCTCACTCCCTTTCTCCCTCTCCCTGTGCAACGTTTAATCTGATCAAGCGCGGATTATATCGGACAGCACGCTGACGAGGAGAAAAAAAATCGTTGCAGCGCGACAAGAGACGATCTTGTGCGTCGGGTCGAGCTTCCGGCAAAAGCACTGTTTCAACTATAAATAAAGTACAGCACTCTTATTTCGTGAAATTAAAACGTCTTGTGTCAATTGCCATCCTATTCGATACTGCGAATTATTATAATTGTCGCAACTTAAAGTTGTTTAAAAATTTATATTTTGAGATCTTTATTTGATGAGAGTCAGTCTGCAACGATTTTATGTTGTAAAGCTATTACTTCTCTTAATACGTTTTTATTTATTAGATAAAATTTATTTATTAGATAAAAAGCTTTTTGCAGACTAATTTTTATAGATGTATACATTTGCTTGTATAACACGAACAAATAATATTACATTTTTCTGTTAGAATTTTATTTAATAAAATTTCAATTTTACCTCTAATTGTAAGAATATATAATATAAAAGATTTTGCTAAATAGAGAAATGACAACAAATGATTTATCTTTCAACATTTTTATCGGTTAAAGATGAAATCTACTGTTAAATAAGATGCGATAAAAAGGCATTATTTCTCTATATTTCATTAATTTTTTGGGTACGAGTAGATGTGATAAGATTATATACGAATATATAAGACTTATAGATTATCGGGATATTATCGTACATGTTAAGAAGAACATGAGGTTTGTCAAAATCGGACGATGTTCTTGTGAGATCGCACGGTGTCGAGAAAATTGGAGAAGGATAGCTAGGTCTTGCTTCATTTTATTAGATCAAACGGACTGTGACCAAGCTGTACATTCTACTTGACTCGGTCACTCGGCTCCTGTCCGACCGAATAAACGTCGCTGTGCCTTATTCCTCGCCAACCCCCTTTTCGCCTTGTCGCTACCCCGAGGGCACTTTTTTATGTCATCGAGAGACCCGAGTGTCGTCCCGGCAGCATTTTATCAGCCAACGTGCTCGACCGGCTTCTCAATTTCATTTTTCTCGCTCTCTTATTGTCGATTCCTTGATACGACCGAACTACAACCGAATAATTCAGAACGCACACATGGATTCAATATTAGCTACTAATGTAACTATTAGTATGCCCGAAACTAAATCCGCTATTTAAATTAAAAAAAAATTTTTTTATGGATTTTAAGACAAATAATTTCTGTAAATTATATGTATATAAATATATAACAGAATATCAGTAGAAATTGTTTAATATCATATGTAAAATGCTTCGTATGCTAGAAGGGATTGATTCTTTTTTATAAGGAAATTTTATTTTTCATTTTAACAATTTTTAAAGAGATGAGATATTATTTCGTAAAAAAAAAAACAACGCTATTTCAATTTAACTCTTACGATTATATTTAATTGTAAGACGGCTAAGAGAACAATAGCTAATATTGGCTCGATCGGTCAATCGATCTACTTGATCGCAAACTACTTAGGAGATGTAACAGCCATATATCGTCTCGATACATCGCCTTCGTCGCTTATTGCAACGACGGCGACGACGAGGATGGCGTTGGCCGTAACTCGATTTTGCGTTCCATCTGAGACACTGAAAGTCCCTCCGGCCGTCCAGCCTGCCCGTCAATAAGGCAATTCGCTGACCCGAATTGGCTCCATTACTCGGAGAAGAATGACTTTCGGGACGATATTTCACTCCGTAAGAAAATATTGAGCATGCCCTCGCGACGACGCTACAAAGAAGCGTTAAATGTAGCAATCTAGTCCTTTTCTTGTCGATAAAAGGTTGAGATATCGAAACCATTGGCTGAATGAGACAATATAATGATTTTTTAAGGATAAAAAATATTTATTATAGATAAATTAGAATTTAAAGAAACAACTATGTCGTTTAAATTAGTTAGATGTTACTTTTAATTAGATAGTTTTTTGTTTACATTATTAGAAACAGATTGCATTGTGTAAAATATTTTTTATATAGTTAGCTTTCGTGATTCTGTGTGGGTGGCATTCTTTGTCGGATCTTCTTAAATTCTTCCCAATATCGATATCGAAATTACACGCAAACGTAAGATTAACAATAAGATCAAAGAGTCAAATTCGACATTTACTCGACAAAATCGCGCTTTTCGGGTCGTCGCGTTCCAACTTTGTGCGATCAATTCGCATTAACTTTCGGGAGACGCATTGAGCACGGCTCGGAATATTGCGGAGAACATTTCACGCTCTCATGCCAGGAAAAAAGGTTGGGGCGGGGATGGACTCTGATCCGCAAAATATTCGTTTGGACTGCTCGAGAGATCGTTGTCGCGGTTATTATTTTTCGAGGGATAGAAGCCCGGCGGGCGCGAGAAGCACGGAAGCGAATCCAGGATCCTTATCTAACCATAAAGCTTAATCCCTCGACGCAGAGGCGCTCGTGCGCTAAAAAGTATTTTACGAGCTGCTTATACGTTTCAGCGGTCACCCTGACACCGAATCCAATTTTCCCGATAGGATCTTTAGTAGGGATCAGGTGTTAGAGGTCCGAAAGGTCTTCGCATGATATGTCCGCATTCACACACATGCACATTTGTAATGTACGTATTCTCATAAGGAAATCTTTCTCTCCCGATCGATGAATCGCTTGAATTTTTGTCGTTTTCGCAGACAACAATCGTATGTAGCGACACATGTCGATCTGATTTATTATAAGAACAATCTTTTAATCTTTTTCACACAATCATATTTGTACACAATAATTATTTAAATGTCATAACATTTTTAAGAGCAGATATCAATTTTTCTATTATTATTAAAAGTTTTAAAAAAAATTATTAAGTTTTACAATTGTCGACATAAATACGCAGTAAAAGAGAACTGCGGTACGAATTTCTTTAGCACTCAATCGGTGTGTTCTATCGTCTATCGCCATATTTGAATATTTCTCGTTCTGGCGACACTACTGGAGGCAGATAAAATGCTTTACGACGCCGAGGAATTAACCCTTGATTTCCGCGCATTACTCTCACCGTGGAGTCTACCGAGATAAAGGGGTGGCTGCTTCCTTACTATCTTCGTGGCATAATGGCCGACGAAGAAGGGCACCGTTCATCGTGAAAGATATAATGGAGCCGTGGCGTGGTTCCTCCACGGGCTTGTGCACCGACGATTTATGGTTTCTTTTATTTAGGGAAATAATGGTGCAAGGTTACCGGAGAGCATCGAGCCACGAGCTGTCAGCTTTTGGCTTTTCAAAGCGAATTGCGACGTGTCGCAATGTTAGAGAATTTAAGCGCAAGTTACTTCTCTCAATTGCTTGTAAAAAAAACTGTGCAGAATCTTGCCGTTCATGATTGAAAACAAACGGTTAATCTTTGTTCAGAAAATATCTTTGATTTCGTTTATTTAATGTTTTTCGATTATTTATAATTTTTCTTCGATCAAATGTACAGTTTTTCATATTAAATTAATTATTATTATTAACTGACGTGTACAGTAATTGTTTCATAAAAATTAGATTGCGCGCTTCAAAAGAAGCTTTTCTTAGATGTAGGAGATTAATCTCCATAATCTTTCTATCTCCGTAATCCACTCACTATCCGCAAAATGTCATGCATTTTACGCGTGTAGCACTCGGGACTCAGCGAGAGTAAGAGAGAGAGCGTCTTGGATTCTCACCGTCTCGAGTGTGAGCGAAAATCGGGGAAGAGCCAAGACGGATAGGTCGCTCGCTTGCACGCGAAATCTGTGTATAGGTGCGAGGTGGTCCGTCGAGTCGGCGGTATCAATATTCATCAGCCGTCCTATGTTCGGCTGGCTCAAATTCGTAGGATTAGCCAGAAACTTCGCGCCGCTCCCTCCGTGTTGCAACCGCCTGTGCGGCGATACACACATATACATACAGATACGGCGAGATTTAGAGCAAGAGGGACGCTGCAACGCGCGCTGTACCAAAGGGAGACGCGCGTAGGCGGGCCGCGGGGCCGGCGTTCACCACCATGTGATGCTCCACCGCGGGATTCTAATCCCGGTAGGTCGGGTAGGCGTGTGTGACGTCATATTGCATAACAATTAATCAACGGGCGATAACAGCTAGCCGGTTCTCTCTCGACGGAGTGGGAAGCCCTGATAATCATTTCAACGGGCAGCTTAAAGTGCCACTAGTTAACGTTAAGCCGATTTAAAAGCGATTTAATATCCGGAATATTATACCTGGCTGTCGCGCGGCGCACGGATGCTCGACAATAGCGATCGCATCGGAATGGATCCACCGGTGGGTTTCTTAGCTCACTTCTGTCATTTCGTCGGGATCATTATTTATTATTATCTGTTTTTGTATTCTTCAGTTCGGATTTCTTCTTCTTTGTATTCAGTTATCATGTTTTGGATAAATACAATTCTCATATTAATAAATAAACATCGTAGTTTCAGATTGAGGTAAAGGTTTTAGTTGAATTTCAGTTGAACTCTCCTCTCGGTAAAATGAAAAATTCAATGTGACTGTACTCTCGGTGACATATAATTCACCGACATCGCGTCGCTAATAAGCGGTGGCACCAGCCACATGCTCTCTCCTGCTTTTCTCTCTGCTAATACATAATGCCGATCAAACAACTGTTTAAGCAGTCCCGAGTTAAGTGCGTTCCATTCTTTCGCGAGTACCGTGTCGTCCTGGTTTGCCCCTAGTTTCTAATATCTACTGGCAGGGATGCTTTTGACCCTGCAAGGGTCACTATACGTCACCGTGCATTTTCTTCATGTTTCCGATAGTTTTTCGTTCGAATGAATTTAATGCGATCCATTTCCAATTCTATAATTTCAGTTATTATTACACTGAAATAAAAGCAACTTAGGTAGTTTTTCAATATATAAGGTCACGAAAAAATTAAATTTATTTGTAAAAAAATCGCGTTCGTAAAAATACTTTCTATTTTTGTTTCTTCCGTTTCCTCAATGAAAAATATTTGTTAGTTATTGAAAGCTGTAAATCACACAGAGTTCCCTTGTCACCCGTTGATCTTTATTTATCGCCCTCGCGGCGACGACCGGAATACTCCCTCGCACACGGGGTAGGTCAATAGTTTCACGCCGACGAGGATGTGTATATCCCATTTTCGTAGGCCGCTGATTGAGTAGAATATTACAGATTAAATCGGAAATTCTGATTCAAAATCGTCCAGAAGGCAAAAATCCGCGCATCCTAAGAAGACTTTAGTCGATGCTGTCA
>VBVQ01005462.1:0-11687 GCA_011636635.1 Tetramorium simillimum | reverse complement strand
CCTCCCCCTCCTCCCACGCCACCGGCAACCCCTTTCATTCCAGGACGATCGTGTGTCGGGACACACCTTTCCCCCCTGTGGTTGCCACTGCTCTCTTTCTCTCTATATCGCTCGTCGATACGTGAATATTTTTTTCCACGATTCCTTTTTCTCTTTCTCTCTCTCTCTCTGTCTCTCTATCTATCTCCCTCTTTCGCGCGCGCATGCAATCGTATCAGATTGCGGACGCGTTCGCGTTAAGGGGGCGATATTTCTCGACGGACTTGCTTCATTATTTTAACGAACGCGATCCAATCGCCCGCCGCGATCCATTTCTATCCCGCACGTCTCTAGCTGAGATGACTCCATTGTAACGATAGCGCGTAGTCTTTAGGTATAATAGATGTCACCGAAGTATCTATTCTATCGAGAAAAATTCAAAAATAAAGAAAAAATAAGATATATTATTAAAAGTATTAAAAGAACTATTCTCTATTCTCGGATTTGTACACGACAGAAAATAAAGATAAAAATTAACCGATAGAAATTTTGTTATCTTTTTTCTTATTCGAAGCTCGGTTGAATGATTTAATTTTCCATGTCAGATATTTTTGTTACCATTAATATTTTGACATCGAAGTAATTGTCATTCCGCATTTGATTTTTGATAATCGTACGACATCCAGTTCGGCAATTAATATACTTTCGATTAGTTCATTATCAAATTAATGAAATGAAATTATATAAGATTAAGTATAACGATTAAATTAAACTTTCATCAGTTTAATTCACTTTAAATTAATTGACAATTATATTCTACTATTTAGACATATGTTTAATATAATTACTTAATTGACAGCAGAAGATGATTTTATTAGAAATTATTAATGTTTTAACGTTTAAATAATCATCATTCTACTGAATTTAGTTTCCAGTATCTGTGCAATCCAATTGCACAATTGGTTTCAATCCGCGCGTTTTCGCTTCCAGCGCCGAAGTAATAACGCGAGACTAGCTGCGGGGACTCCAACGGAATAAAGGATTAGTTCGGTGTCTCTTGCCGTGAGAGCGCGAGGATCTGCATTAAGTACTTAAAAAAAAAAAGAAAAGAAGAAAAAATTAATCCCTGTAAAGTCAGTTCGGAGAAAAAAGGGCGCACGCAGGAAAACCGTGGGATTAAACTGGCGGAAGATATACTGCGTAGTCGTCGTTACAGACGTAATAGCGTGGCTCGAGAGTTCAGTAGAACCGCGTAATAACTTTTTTACAGTAAACGGAAACGTTACGACTTTGTGTGACGACGCGAGCATCGTCCCGCATATTATGAAGACGATATGGACCCAAACGCAGAACGAAAATTCCAGTAATATAGAAAATATGTAGAAAATATTCGCAAAGCGACGATTCGTAAATCATTTTTCGCTAAACGATATTCAAACAAATTTTAGCCACAAAAATTCTTTTCATCGCAGAGATGAACTCGTTTTACATTCTAAATAAAATGGGAGAGAGAAATTTAGATTCCGGAGTTCGTACAGCCTCTTTATTTTATTGTAATTAAAAGTATGAGGACTTCAATTACCAATTAGCAGCGCGCCACTAAATGCCGCTGTGCTCCGAAGTGCTGAATAAGTATCGCTAATCGGCTTAAGGGGGAAGGCACTATCGTCGCAGCGGCGATATCACAAATTACACCGCGACGCGATTCCCTCGTCCCCCTCCCTCCCGTCACTTTCTCCGGCGAACCCCCCTCGGCCACGCTCCTTAATTTCCTGTTCGCCTGCATATTTGTATACAAACGACTTCGACCGTAGTCTACCACACCAGGGAGCGAGGAGCATCTCCACGCCGACGACCTGCGCCGATAACGACGCCGATGCTTGTTCGCCATCACCACGCCGAGGAGACCTGCCGCCGGCTCCCTCGGATCTAAATTGGAATCTGTCCGACTCCGCAGCGGCAGTACCACTCTTCTCTATAGGAAGAGCACCTCGAAAGGTCCGCGCGATTGCTACGTTGGGCCACCTCGTGACGAGAGCAACGCCCAACGACGACAGCGACCCAACGTAATACTCCGCAAGGGATAACTCTATAAAAAAAGCTCTAAAAATGATACGAGTGACACTAACGAGAAATGGACTGCTTAGAAGTAGTACGGTTAAGAATAGACTTCCTCGCGACGTAAAGCCCTCCAGATACCACAAAATACTCAGGAAATATATAGTAAATGATTGCTCTCGAAAAGAGACGTAAATTAAACAGCTAAATGTAATTGTTCAACTTTTTTATAATATAAAACTTTATATATAAAAAAATCCTCGTACAATTTATTGTAGTATGTAGGATGTTTCTTAAATACTTTCCAATATTTTATAAGTTAATTTAATAAGTTGATTTTCGAGAGAGTCATTTTATAAAATAAAATTATATGAATGTATAATCTGAAAAGCTCTGCTTCTCTACATTTTAGACAAACAGGTTAAAAGGTTAGGTCCACAAAATTATCATTCATTTTTAATAACTGTTATATAAAACAGATTTAAAAAGTTCATTTCTTATTTTCATTTTTTCTTTCAAAGTACTGATATCAAGACTGATGCAAATATATTCCTGAAATGAGGTCTTTAAAATCATATATGTCATAATATATCTCGAAAATTAAAATATTGGATAATAAAAGACATCAGTATATTATTAATTCGGCGATATTTTAATCAGCAGTTTGTTAAAGAGCGTTATTTTCATCGATTTCCATGCTACACGAATTACTGCCTCGGGATTATTTTTAATCGTGAGCAAGGAGCTCGCACCTGTAACTGCGTTCGTTTGATGAAGCTCAGTGATTGTACAAACTATACGAGCGCGAAATATCACACGAATCGTTCCCGTATCGCTGTCCGCGTGACGGGCAACGATGTTTCGACTATTGATACCGGGTGCGACGCGATGCTGCAGTCAGCCCGACGCTCGGTTGCGTCGCAAAACTCGTTCCTGCCGGGGCTTTTTTACGATGTAGGAGGATGGAGACGTAAAACGCTGATATTTCCGCGATCGTGACGGCAGCGAGCGCGCGGCTCACGGCCGGGAATTCGGCTGATTTATCGAGGTGACAACGCGGTACATGGTCCCGAAAACATCGACTTTTCGATGCGCGCGCGCACCATATCGTTGGTCCATGATTGGAAAAGATTGCGGCGTTATTTCATTCGTTATCCGCGCGTATCGAGCGAGCAACGCTGCCCGCCGCTGTAATTCGCTTTCGCTTTCTAATTATTTTTAGGCGTGTTTCTGATTTCCGTCGTCGCTTTGCCACTGAAAATCTGAATTTTCACTCGTACGATAATTTTCATGTTGCATCACGAGTTTAAAAAAACAAGACGCTTATTTATCTTCATTCAACTATTTCTATTTGATGAACGATATTTTTTGATAAAATGCAAAAACGTTTCTTGCTTGTTTGAACTACGAGAACGTTAACCTGTTGCAAAGGGGAGTTTACGGTGTTGTTTTAAAAAGTTAATAAGTTCCTGACTTTAGAGCGAAGCTTCATTTCTAGCCGCAAAAATGTGAAAAATACGCCTCTATGGTAATCCGTCTAAAATTTAATTTTCCACAAGGCGCTTTTCCTTTAAAATCGTGGTCACGTAATAATACAGTAAGGATCCAAACGGTAACCGTTTTCCTATCTTATGGTGATTTCTGCGAGTAACACATAAAATACGTAACATTAAGAGATTTCGGCGGAAAAACAATTCGTTCCGTATTGTTCGAGGATTGCGTGGTATCGTCTTCGCTCCTTGCGAACGATCCTCTAATAGAAGTTCCGAAATAACGAAGCTCCAGTTTATACGCAATGCTATATTCTTCATCGTGCCGCGATACGCAAGTCCGGCGTCTTTCTTCCCGTGAAATTGTTACGATTGTGGGAGTCGCCGATTCTGGTGAAACACAGCCGGACCAATCGGAACTGGAAATGATATTTTGCAACCTCTTTTCCCAAATCCCAATTCTTGTAGAGCAGCACGAATGGGCCAAATGCCTGGACGGTAAATATAAGCTACGAGCCGTACTTATGTTTCCCGGGCAGCTGCGCCGTCGACGAATTTGCCGCGACAGTTTTATAATGCAGATTACGGCGACAGGATCCCGCGCAACTTCCGTTACGTGACCCTGGACAGCCATTTTGGCGGAGTCGAGGCGGCCGCTGTAATTAACTCGACTCGCCCGTGGCTCTAATGTTATTTTATCGGCGAGAAAAGAAAGGGTGCCGGTTCCTCTTCTTTATACGGGCGCATTCTCGACTTGGATGTACCACGGTTTCTTTCCTTGCCTTTCACATTCTTTGGCTTCCCTTCCTTCATCGGCTTCCCGCTCGGTAGCGTCGGCAAATCTTTCTCAATTTCTGCGGAATCCTTTACCCGGCAGAACGAGATTGGAGTGAAGAGGGAGAGGGAGGCGGAAAATGAGGAGCGCGCGGTAAATCACGCGGGCAAGGTGGAGGCCGTCGAGAGGGCAAAGGACGAGATGGATAGACAGGTAACAAAAGGAAAAAGAAGAAAGAGCGAGGCAGGGAGAATGGCCGGTTGAAATCAGTGACGGATTTCTCAATTTCATAGTAGACGCATGAAGTGCGTGTTGAGATTATGAGTTTGATACGGAAAAGAATAACTGCACTTGTCTGTAGGACAAAAATGATATTGAATACCATTTTTATACAAAAAATATCTTATTAATATTAATTTACATATTTCTTTTTATGTTCACTCATATATTACTTACTCTCGTGACTTTACTTATTTTTCTGATGTTCTTATAACAATTACAATTAAAATGAAGTAATATTATCATAGATTATCTCCTTCAATTTCACAATCGAGACTTAAAACAATTTTCTCTTGCCGCATTTACCGTCACTGAACAAAAAAATGACAGGAAGTCGAGAGCGGCTCGCCATTCCAGGTTTTCTGGTATCTATAATCTTGCGGAGGAATCCTTGAAGACGTCGTAATGGATTTGTCGCGATTATTATCGACCGTGTGCTCCGCACTTAGGCTATATCTCGATAGCGATGTTCGAAATCGGAGGGAGAGGGACGGATTTAAGAGCGAAGAAAATGAGGAAGACTGGTTGGAAGGGGGAACGAGGTCTCCGCGGAGGTGCAGTCGAATTTGCAGCGATACGATTTGCTCGCGATTTAAGGAGTGCGCGAGAGAGCAATAAGTGCTCTTCAGTGTCAAATTCACAAGCAAGCTGCTCTGTGTGATGCCTTGAGATATTTAAAGTTACTAAGAACCGAATTAGAGAAATGGCGTTTGTGTCTTGGTCGTGATGCTTAAAATCTTGGTAGCCCTTGAATTAAGCTTGAGTGGTACAAATAAGTAAAATACGTTTCGTCACTTTATGTTTCGAATTTTGCTTCTATTTCATATTACTTTAATAATAATTTCACGATAATAGCTTTAATAATAATTTGTGATCTGACTGTAAGATATTTTCCAGAAATATCGGAATTACTATACTTTTGCATTAATTTAAAATTAATCTTTTGTTACAGAAAAATTAATTTCAAATTTGTTGAGAGATTAAAAATTAACAGATACAAGTTAATATTTGTTGATGAATGTTACAATATTCTTCGGTCTAGAAGCATTTTTTCATAACCCTGCATATCGGATGCTCGCGTTCTGAAGAATACTTTAACGTTCGAAGGGTACTTTCGAGTTTGTAGCAAGGCATTCATCCGGAAATTGTAATATACAATATATTGCCATTATTATGCGTCGAAAATATTCGTTAGCCTACTTGATCGATTCATAAATGTATGAAAGATCCAAAGATAGATTTACCTATCGGTTTTTGTAGGAAAACCATACATTATTTAATAGAAATTATTATTTATTTAAAATATAGATAAACGAGTACTGTTTGACGAAAATAAAATTATATGAAATGCTTAAATTATATACTTCGAACCTGATAAAGAAATTATAACGTATCACAATTTATGCAATTATCTCGGGGATTGAATTAATTACTGTATTTCAACGGTTAAATTTACTCATGTAAAATTACATTTAATAATTATTTAATAATAGAAATGGAATACAGAGATGACAAACGTTTCTGGAACGTGAAGAAAGATCTGTTATCGTTTATCGGAGCGCCAACATTCGTCGCGGCGAGCGTGTAAATGTTCGATATTCGTTTCCAATCTTCGACGCATCGAAAACAAACACGGTGGCGGCGCTGTCTAGCCAAAGACAAACTACAAATACCGATGTAACGCTTCTTCGGAGGGGGAGAAAAGAGAAGTGTGCTTCGTTGTCGCGCCGTTACGAAGTCGCGCGTATTCAACGGGGTGTACTTTCCGGTATTACGCGACTCGATCAAGGAAAACAATAATTCTTCGACTGTCTGGGGTCGCAATGTCATTCTCGAGTTCGAGTCTATTTCCACGAGAGAATGACATTGTCGAGTGGAATACAACGACACTTTTACTTATGCGCGACGTACAACGTGGCATCGCGACACGTCGCCGAGAGACACGCTAATGGTACACGCTGTGACGGTGAGAGCTGCGGATAGGATCGAAGAATGTAAAGAAGTCTCCCCCTTCGGTACCATCAACTATCCGTAGAAGAGAGAGTACACAACTGTCAGCCAGAGACGTTGTATTCACGCGCGCTTCTTGTGTTGGATACATGTCTGACTCGATTTGTATAAATGCACAATAATTATGTCCGCATAAGATACGCACTATCTCAAAAATTAAGATAAAAACAGAGATTGCAACAGTAATCATTAATTAATATTCATTATCATATATCAATAAAACTGACTAGATATAGTAATCTCAATTTTTTATTAAACTTAAGAGAAAAATCCAAATTAATTGAAAAGTAAGGTTAACCCGCAGTCTGTGCTTTTGAAATATTAAATAATTTAACTAGTATTTTTCTTAGCCTTCGATTTCTGGTAACTCTTGATTTCAAGTCTGACGGAGAGTTCTAAGATACCTTGTATGCGGATACGTATATTACACCTATATATTCCTAAGTAGATACGCGAAAAGAGAGGGAGGGAGAGAGAGAGAGAGAGAGAGGGAGAGAGAAAGAGGAGCGGGAAGGGGAGGGAAACAGAGGGATGCAGCGCGTGTACGTGTACGAGGGTACAGGCGGATACGAGCGAGAGCGAGCGTAGGTACGAGTTACCCAAACTCCCATTCGATTCGAGCGACAAACTTTGCAAGCAGTTTGATCGCCGGAGTTACAGATTCGCCGTAGAACTCTGAACTCCAAATGGGGAATCTATTATCGGAGCGAGCGTTTACACGTACACGTTCGTTTGCGCGCGTTGCCAACCCCGAGCCGTGTCATAAGCGACGAGCTGTGTCCCCTACGTCGCGGGTCGTGTCGTCGAGTTATCGCGATATGTCGCGACGGATTTTAAAGTTAGAACTTGAATCCGGGATATTTAGCGAAGATCGACCCGGCTAATACAAATAACTTTATATGGTTTCAAGAATAAAATGGAACACGAATCGATATGTACTTTATTTAATTATCGAAATGAGAATCTGTGTTACCCGAGCAGCGCAGTCTGCACAGTTAAATCACAACCATTATAGAAACATAATTTGTCATAAATTAAGTATCTTTCCAGATAAACAGATTATTGTAAATGATTAAAGAGATTATCCTAAATTTATTAAAAACCGAATATCTTTTGAATATAAGTCGATTTGATTATTAGGTTCGATAATTTAACATTTAGTACAAAATGTACATTTGTAAATTTAGTACAAATGTAAATTATCGAACCTAATAATCAAATCGATTTATATTTAGAAGATATTTGATAAATTTTTTAATAAATTTGGGATAATTTCTTTTAATCATTTGCAATAATCTGTTTATCTGGAAAGACACTTAATTTATGACGAATTATTTTTCTACAATGGTTGTGGTTTAACTTATACGCTCCATAATTTTCATGTCTAAATATTTTGATGCAGAAAGTATTCCAACCATCTCCGTCGTTAAAACGATACGAAGATATGCGAGTCAGATACAACTTATGAGGCCATAAATAACTAAGCGGAAAGAGGAACGAAATAATACTTAGTCAGACACAGGCAATTTACCCGGAAAAAGCAAAACTGCCTGGAATGCTCTCCTTTAATTTCTCCCAACGTCTCTTTCTCTCTCTCTTTACAATCAATTTTTAAAAACACTAGATGTTTCGCAAAGTTTCGCATCAATCTTCAAGAACGTATTTACTAACAAATTCGAGATAGAAAATTTAAAGCAAGGCAATATAACATTCTGTACTCTCCAAATCATTTGTTTCTTTCCACCAAGCGAATCAATTAATTGGGTCAGAACATAATGGAATTTCAAAGAAAATGTGTTGGCTGCAGTCGAGTATACCAGCTACTACCTTTTAGTATTTATCTACTGCCTCGTTGTTCACACTAATACCATTGAGTGTTCGACGATTATTCGATCCGCTGTGGAAACGCGGTTCGCCGTCTTTTCCTGGCCACAAAAATAGTCGGGGGAGGAGCACAGGCCCCTTAATTTCGCGGCAATCCCCCGGATAAACGGGGTAAGCTTGAAAGGTGGATGCGGGCATCCTGGCAGATTCACGACGTAAATACATTTGTCTCCCCGCCTAAGTGGGCCGGCTGTCTCTTCGTTGCCGAATAAATGCCAACCAAATAAAACTTCCTGGCTACACACAAACGCAATTACCCTCAAGCGAGGGCGAGGGCTGCCGACTGGCCGAAAGACACATTGCGATGCCACGGCCCCGACTCATGTTCGCCCGGCTTCCACGACGGCGCCGCATCGCGGCTCAACGCCGCGCGAAATTAACTCCCTTTCGTCTTCCGTGCTTTAAATTCGCAATACGGTCGATCCACGTCCTGGAACGTGCCGGCATCCTGGCCGGGAGGAAGAGCGAGCAGAAGCGAAAGCCCGTGGGAGAAGGGTCCGCTGAATTAATTACGCCACTTGATACGTATCGAGATAAAAAAGAGAGAGGAAGAGGAGAGGGAGAGGAAGAGCGATGCGAATTAATTACGAATTAATATTGACCCACCGTTTGTTTGTAACCGCTGAAACCTTGGCGATGTTTGTTAACGACCCTGATACTCACAACACTTACGTATATCCTTCGTTGTTGTATGTTTACGTTACATCGATGTAGACGTTACACCAAATTGGTAAACTCCGCGAGCTTTAATTAAAGCATACAACCTTAATTTTCCCTCCCAACTTTGCATCGTATAATAATTTATTTAACTATAATGCATGCGTCGGTAGGGCGAATAATAATATTTGCCAGACTCACTAATTCTTCCATTGTATTAGTGTTCCCTAATTAAGAATCGTTAGCAGAAAATGGAGGAAATCGAGATCACGGCGAGCTAATATTATCAGAGGACGTCGACGGACCGTAATGAGACACGGACGGCGACGGC
Source organism: Tetramorium simillimum (assembly GCA_011636635.1). Classification (NCBI taxonomy): domain Eukaryota; kingdom Metazoa; phylum Arthropoda; class Insecta; order Hymenoptera; family Formicidae; genus Tetramorium; species Tetramorium simillimum. Next base: position 2,224 of record VBVQ01005462.1, on the reverse strand, counting down.
AGGTATATCTAGATCAGATGCAGACAGCGTCATGCGAGAAATTGCGTTGGGGTAATTGAAGAGGAGAGAGGCGAACGTGTACATACTGTAAACTATGTTAGCGGACATGCAGAGTCAAGATGTGATAAATGTATTCTTACATTATTAGATTGACTATCTAATGCAAACCCAAAATGTTAGCACGTTAATTCGCCAACATGACTTTCGTAAATACAATATTTTATTGCCGACTACTATATTCTGCTTAATTACTGCTTAATACGCTACATATTAAGATTAAATTGTAAAGTCTACTTCTCTTTACGCAGCTATTTTGACCATTGGACATATTTATTAGCTTTTCGCATTTGTATTTTTAATAATTGTTATTATTTGTTCGCAATAAGTTACGAGAAGTCAACATTGATTGAGTATTATTCGACATCATGAAAGAAACAGGACTATAATGTAATACGACTCGCTTCTAATGCGTTTCCCGTTCACACAATAATTGGGGAACTTTCTCGAGCTTCCATTCTTTGTTATCCGGTATCCAAAGACACTAATGAATGCGGAAATGTGGGTGTCGATCTGGTAGTGATAGAAAAGAAAATCGCGTAAGTACGAGAGAGAGAAAGAGGGTGGTAGAGAGAGAGAGAGAGAGGGAGGAAGAAAAAAAAGAGACGAGAGTATCGGACCGGCAGTAACGTTCACGTGCTCACATTTTCCGATTTCACGTGGCAGGAGGGACGATGCAGCGAGGGGGCGAACAGAGGCGATAGCCGATATCGCACCTGCCCGCCGGCAGATGTATAACTGTATACGTACTGCCGTTTTATCCCGATATTCCAGATAGGCGAGCGCGTAGCGCGAGCACGTAATTAAAATTGACGCTTTCGTTTTGACGCGCGGCGCACAGGTCACGTATTAGTATCTCGGCCTTTTACTTCCGCCGCGATTATAACTACCGCAAAATCGATCGTCCGCACAGAAAATGACGATATCGATTATCAATGTCATTTAAGCAGACTCGCATTTGTTTGCGTTATTTAAAGAGTCTTACAGACAATCATCTATAAATTCTATATGACATAATTCATCATGTTACGTTTGCTGTTCAGTTTTAACGTAACAACACGAGATAATACCAAACAATTTTTTCTTATCTATGGGAAGAAGAATATTGAGAACGCAAAAATATTCACCCGAAAGCTGATTATTAAGTGACATCTTTTTTTTATTGAAACAAGTGATAAATGTACTCAGTACTAGTCATTTGGTTAAAGTGTCACTTACAATTAATACTATTTCGATGACGGACATACGGAATAATTTCGATTTTACGTTTCGTAAATTAAGGCGACAACGACGGAGTTGGATTTATGCGGTGAGGAGAGGAGCGGAAGTGCCTCGGACGTGAAAAATACATAAATGAAATTGCTGGCAACTTCTAAAGACGAGAGACGCGAGACACACGTCAGACGCGCGCGCGCGCGCGCGTGATGCGGGATGCATTTCAACGGCGGGAAATAAATTTATCACGTCGTTCGTCCGGTACTTACGCTTGTGCCGCGCCACGGTGCTGTCACGGGCGGGGTGGATTACAGGCGGTAGTGTAAATGTAGGTGTAACGCGCGTACAACATGCGGGTCGCGCGCTGCTCCGCGTGACTCCTCTCTGTCTCCTGCCGGCGAGTTATATCGAGCACAATACTACCCGGGGCCGGACCTCTATTTTTCGTGTACACGTAAAATCCATTTGGTCGTTCGACATACCGGGTTGTCGCTCCGGCACAATCGCATCGTCCCCTTGTCACGCAGCTACGGCTTGGGCTTTATTGTCCGGGGCTCCCCGCTAGAAATCCTCGCTTTCGCATCGAAACGAAGAGCAATTACCCATTGCGTACCGTTCCGAGCTTTTAATTGTCCACCCGAGGAAAGAAGAGAGAGGGAAGGGGGAGAAGGAATTAGGGAAAGAGAGAGAGAGAGAGAGAGAAAAGAGCGAGCAAGAGGGAGGGGGCGAGTACCGGTGTGGCCTCCCTCTTACGCGACGCGGAAAATATTGTATTACTTTTCTCTTACGGAGCAAGCGCGAACTCGTTAAAAGCGCGTAGGTAGTCCGGTACAGACTGGAAATTTTGTCATTAACGAGAATGCACCGGAAGAGGATTACTCGGGCTTATAATTTTTATTTTATTCCCCCTCCCCAATCCGTCCATGTTAATGTCTATCGATCCTCCTGTCCC
>VBVQ01005461.1:0-11702 GCA_011636635.1 Tetramorium simillimum | reverse complement strand
CAATTATATTTATATAATTTATACATATACAGCATCGACGTTTAGTAATTAGGGAGTATGGAACCGTATCGCGCCGTACCTGAGCAGAGCCCCGCGTGTTTTGTTAAACTGACAGTTCAAGACGAGAAGTGGGAAGCAGTTGGCGTTGATTCTCGGAAATCGGCCGAAAAGGGCAAATCGTGGCCACCACTGTTCTAAGGAATAAAAATAATATTATTGATAACATAAATAAAATTAATAATATAAGTATAATAATAAAATCCCTTGTTACTCACGTATCTTTCATTTACTTGTATTTCTTGTTTAGTCTTCACTTCTAATTTCTTACGTTTGTTATTAACTTCTCTCGAATTTTTTGTGTCAGAGTTACATGAGCTGTTTCAGTTTTATAAGTTTTTTTTCTTAGCTCTGTATTTTTCTAGGCGTTCACACATTTTTATCACACAATTTTATACATAACTACTATTTTATATATTATTTTATATATTAAATAATATAAAAATATAATATAATATAATGTATATATTGTTTGTGCAAATAAAATAACGACATACGTATATGAGTATATATAATTTAACTGATAAGAAACTGATCAGAAACTTTTTATTAACGATTTTTATGTCAATAATAAATACTGTAAAGATTTTACCTATATATTGTACAGTAAAACTGCTATAACTATTTTGCTCAGTTGCTACGCAGTATTTGTATTGTGTAGAGAAATCAGTGATACTAGTAACGGGCCGAGTATTCAGTCAAACTGCACGAATTTCTACCAAGGTATATTTAGATAATTAATATACTTTGATATATTTTACATTAAAGCGTAAGTACACAATATATATTTACATAAATAACGAATATAACTTAACTGAAGCACAAAGATATACAAATAATAAAATATTATATTTTAAAATGAGTATAATTAAAAGAGAAAAACAAAAAGAAAACATTCAATAATTAAACAGAGACTATGTTCCAAAATTTATTTGCAATGCCGAAAATCTATAATGCACGTAATATATACTATAGATTTTCAAAGCTAATACGGTAGTGAATTTTGGAACACAGGCAGAGTCTGCTACATTACCTCCATTACCAGTCTGCCATCAGATTATGATCAGATCGCAGGTTTTGCTTGCTTTCTGCTGCCAATCTGACGTCAGATCCTGTCGATTTCTGCTGTCAGTTTATTACATAGGATGTCAACAGGTTAGCTGCTATGTTCTGTCAACAGAATGTTAGCAGAATGGGACCTCAGATGAGCTTAGTCTGCTAATATTTTCTGATCGAATCTGTTGCCAGTCTGCTGACATTCTGCCAACACTTTGCTGACTGGGGTCTGCAGTGGATTTTTATAACCTTTTATAATGATAAAATTGTGAATGTTATGATAATTATGAATTTTGTTATGTAAATTTTTATTACTTATTTCGAATAAACCGTGCACTGATTATTTGTTGATCTTAAGAACACAGCTTCTATTTGGAATAGTAAAAGAATTAAGTATGACAAAGAATGAAGAGAAAGATATAGTTGTACACGCACGTGAATTTATGTAGAGAAACTATCTATCTCTATGTTTCTTTTTTCAATGGGTCAACATTATCCATGGATCCGAATTATTTTATATTTTATATTTCTTCTCATGACTAGTTACATTTTGATTGATACTTTTTTCTAAATAAATTTCTCAATTTTAATTGAAAAGTCAATATATTGTAATTTTGATGAGATTCGGAATTTCAATAAAATATTAATTGTTTTAAACCGGACAATCAAATCATAATATATTCATTTCTGAAAAAAGATTTTATCCCATATAAAATTTTTTAGTTTAATATTTTCCAAAAAAAGTAAACACATACACATACGCACACACACGTACACGCGCGTGCTATATAATAATCAACAAATATAATTATAAAAATTTTATGAGATAATATTTAAACGTCACCTTCTTTGTAACGATTTAGCCTCTTTTTTGTCTATTTTAATGTATCATCTATCATTAATACATCAAAGTATATGTAAAATTGCTTTACATTATTTTTAAAAATAAAATAAAGTTAAATCTGTTCTTTTTTTTTACATTTTTTGTTATGCTTCAAGTTTGTTGTGTAACATTTTTATTATTTGTATGAACTTTTTATCATTTTTATTACTGTTTTATAATTATGATGTATAATTTAGTTTGTACTTACAAAGCGTATATAATTTTATGTGTTTTTGTTTTTGTAGTTGTTTTGTAGTTATTAAAATAAAGTCGGAAAGAGAATTAAGAAAATCAAAATTGTATAATTAAAAGATTTGTACACAGTCACAAAGATGCATTGTCGATTGTGATCTATACAAGGATACAAAGATGTTTAACTTTTTTTAAATATTTGGACCAGAAAGAGTATCAAGAGATAAAGTTACATATCTTAAAATGTACAAGAAACAATCTTTCAAAAGTCTGTGATCTTATAAGAATCAAACTTTGAAAAGATAAGAAATTTCAAATACACCTGCACACTCTTAAACATATTGGAGATAGAAGTGATTTTCTATTTTGATAGTACATTTGATGACGTATCTTTATGTATAAAACTGTAAGCTGCTTTTTGCAATATCCCTCTTATTTATGAATATAAAGGTATTAAATGTTAAAAATTGAAAATGTTAAAAGTTAATGGAAAGTGAATACTTGACAAAATATTCTATACTTTATGTGAAAATATATTGCTACAGAATATACTAAATATGAAATATTTTATTTTTCTGTAATTTTATATTAATATTTTTATGTACCAAATTAAAAGAGTTTATGTGGAAAGAATATATACATACATGTATAATATAGAATTTTAACTAAAACATACACCACATACATATATGACGTACACATTATTACGTATGACATGCACATACATATATTAGGTACATGTATGAATATGGAATAGTACGTTTGTGGAAAGGAAAACATATACAACCATGACAAATTCATGTATTCAAAGGGAAAACGTGTCTCATCAAATATTTTTTTTCCTAATTTTGATTATATTCAATAATGTATTTATAAATGGTGTGTCATAACAACTGCACTGTATCATATATTTTCTGATCTCCATTATTTTTCTCTCTTCTTCTATTCCTGTCTCATTCACTTTTTCCCCTCTCTTTTCTTTTTTCGTTTTTTATTTCTCATTTTTACTCTAATATGTTATCTTTTTTATACGTTGTCTCTTTTCTTCTTCCTTTCCTTTGTTCCTATCCTTATCCTTCATACTTCTTCTCATATACCTCTCCTCAGTATTTTCCCGTTAAACTTTTCCTTTCCGCCCCTCTTTCTTTATCCTATTTATATGGTCATTCTTATTCTCATTTTCATTTTCATTCTCATTCTCTTTCTCATTCTCTTTCTCATTCTCTTTCTCATTCTCATTCTCATTCTTATTCTCATTTTCATTTTCATTCTCCCTGTCATTCTCCTTCTTATTCTCATTCTCATTCTTTTTCTTCTTCCTCTTTTTTTTCATCTTCAATGTTTCATTCTTACTTTCATCCTCGCTCTCTCGTTCTCTCTCTCTCTCTCTCTCTCTCTCTCTGTCTTATGCTTATTGCATGTTTTCAAGTATAAATATCACTGTAAATTTATACGATCATCTAAATTAGAAAAGAAAAACTAATTATTTCAAATAATTACATGTATTGATTAACAATTACCAATATAATGACGTCAATTGCAGATATCGCTAAAATTGTCTCATATTGCAAATTGTAATAGCATTTTATATCGACAATGACATTTTTCTTAATAGTAAAAATAGTAAAAATTTGTCCATTCGGGATTTGCCTTGATGATCATCTCCATGCCATAAATATCACCAAGAATTTAGATGTCAAATCATTCTTTTTCAGTTTTTATAAACTTGAAGGTTTTATCAAGATCTATGAGGACTCAAATTCTCAATCAATTAATAATGTAGTTTACAAGATTTCCTACAAAGATTGTAACATCTATTAGAGGAAAGTCATCAATACTGGCACAGACCCCATAAAGCGGCACCACCTTATTTCTCGGAAATTAAACATTACACTGTATGAATACCGATAAAAATATGGTCTCCTTAAATAATTAAAAAAGTAGAAACTCCTAGTTCATACATTCGTGGTTTTTTTCTATATAAAATCTGATATAAATGCATTCTTCAAAAGCGAAAATAAAATTTGCACGATTTTCTCTTACAAATTGTATAGTTTAAACAATAGGGAATGTATTATTGATAATATTACATCATTTTATATATTTGTAGCTTCCTAAAACTGTTAATTTATTTATGTATCTGTCATATTTGCCTCGTAATGCAGTTTTAAACATAAAATTGCTCCTGTAGCGTTAAGCGGTCTATATTTCTTCGTGAGAGCAGATCATATATTTAAAATTACTTTTATTCTCAAAATGTTTTGTTCCAAACTTTTAATTTTATAAAATTAGTTGTTTAATATATAAAAATATATTTTACTACTTAAATTACTAGTTAAACAATTTATTTATTTTTTCTTTTTCATATTCTTTTTTCTCATAATACGATATAAAACATAAAATTGCTGTACAACGATATATTTCTCAGTGAGAATAAAAATTATAGTAATATAGATCCGATAATATCACTAAAGTTGGCAATTTTTATCTCACTTATTGTAATCTTAAATACGTGTTCCAGTTTTGGAGCCCAACTTTCTCAGCCACTCTTTTTGACAGGTGTTGGAAAATATTAATTATGTACAAAATACGAAATAGTATTGTAATGACTACTATACCATTTAATAGAAGACAATATTTGAGGAATATTGTTAAAAAACGAACTGGTGTGCCAGTATTGGTGACTTTCCTCTACATTTAATGTAAGATAAATTATGAGATAACTGTAAACTAGAATTTTAGAACTATCCGCAGAAATACAGCCATTTATTCTATTATTACTGAACATAGATTTAATTTTAATCGTGAGTTTGATTGGAAGATTGTAAACATTCTAGACAATGAATGATTTTGAACGAAATTGTTGATTTCCAAAATGATAAAATTTCAGATAAATAATTTCAGTTCACAAACAGAAATATTTACACATGCATACGTTCCACTCTAATTAAATTATAACTTTTGCCATTTATCCTCTACATTTAATTTTTAATTTTTAATTTTTTTATCTGTTATTTATTTTACTTTTTTTACCTTTTATTTTTTTATTTCATCCGTATTGTTATTATTGTTATCATTGTTGTTATTATTGTTGATATTAAATTTTTCAGTTGTTTTCTTATTATTTGACCTACAATGCTTTGAATTGTACCCATAATATAAATTTTATTTTATACTTGTTACTTCTTCATCTCAGTTACTGACCATTCGATAGTTCGACGATCTTATTTTATTTCTCGTCTATGTTTTGATTAATTTGATTTTATCTACAATCACTACTTGAATATAATTTCTCATTTTCAGTTTTATGAAAGTTTCATATTCACTATTGTGTTCTCTTTGGGTTGACTTCACTTCGTTATTCCATCTATCGTCGTTCTATCTATTTATCGATTAATTTTTATTGTCAGTTACGTTTTTATTATATTATAGGCTAAAACCGTTAGCCAATTTTCACTCAACTTTTTAACATCATGTAAAAAAATTATTATTTTTAAACTAGTTAATCTAAAAGTATTCATGTTTTCTGTTAAAAAACATGAGATTGCTTTATTCTGTTTTATATCGTATCGCTAAAAGCTCGCTATAGATTTGAAATGTTCAACTATTGTTTAATTATGTATTTCATTTTTAATTTAAGAATGTTTTATACTTATAACTTTCTGATGACAGCATTGCACTCATTAATTTGCAATTTGTAATGTAAAGAGTCTTCAGACAATTTACTTCGTGTTACACATATAGTTATATATTAACTCTTAAAGGACTGTGGGGAGTTATTTAAGTCCCCCAAAGTTTTTTCTTTCTTCATCATTTCAACAATTTTTAATTTTTTCGCTAAAATTTCGGATGTGTGATTTTGTAGCGTAGAATTGATAAATTATTTTATCAAATTGTTACATTTAATAACAAAATGGCGGAGTGTGGTAAAATAGCACATTTTTTAAAGATCTGTCTAGGACTGTCTGTAATTCTTATAGAACATCATGAAAATTTGTGCAATTGTTGTATTTACTCAAAGAAAGATAAATATTCATGATTCCATATTGAAATATGCAAAAATAAAAATGGCGTATCCAATATGGCGATCGAATTTATATATATATATATATATATATATACAGGGTGTCCCACAACTAATGGCCAACCCGTCGATAGTACATAGTTTGGATTATACTGAATAGAAAAGTCTTATATCATTTTGCGAATGGCGCAATATTAATCGAGATATTAATGTTTGAAAATCGTCGCATTAGGCCGGTCCTTCGCAGAATACAAGCGCGCGGCGAGATACGACCGCCCAGCGTCATTGTTTCCAAGATCGCGAGGAGTTGTTTTTTACAAATGGCAAAAAACAGAGGGACAATTACAGCTCAAAACCGCCGCTCGTAGGCATGGCCGCGTATAGTAAACAACTCCTCGCGTAAACAACTCTATTAAGAAGTGTTATAAAAAATTTTAAAATATCTCGAAAAGTACTCAATGAAACGTAACTTTCTTATAGTGTTTTGGAAAGTTCTCGAGACAAGCTACAAGAATATGCAATAAAAAATAGTGATTGCAATTTAAAAGAATTGAAGTGACCTTCACGTAACCTTCAAATGACTCTTCAGTGTTAAACCAATGATACCATCTTATGGCCCCCTCGAAACCATAAAACTTTTGTCTGAAACATTTTTCTCTAAAATGCTTTGTTTCCAAAATAATTGCGTGCGTTAATTAAAATGATTCACCCTGTATATATGGAGATTATCAAGGTCTCTGATTCCTGATTTATTGTCAAAATATCGATATTCAAAATGGCGGATTTAATGTTGCGAACAATAATGATGAATTTTGATTTTTTTCTATCAGTTATTAGTAAATTTTGTATACAGAGATTCAAAAGGCAGATGTATTATAGAGAATAACAATAATTATAATTATTACTAGTTTGCCATCAGAATATTCACATTTAAAGTGGCGGATCTAATATGGCAGACGATAATAATAAATTTTTATTCATTTCAATTTTTAATGAACTTTCTATATGGGAATTTTCGAGATCCTTAAGTAGTGATTTGCCATCAAAATATGTAAATTCAGTCTTGAAACCATCTTGCGGATTCGATATATCTGTCAAGAATGATGAATTTCAATTTATTTTTATCAATTATTTTTAAACTTTTTATTAGAGCTCGGAAAAGGAACCGGGTAACAAGCAAACGGGTACCCGCCCGTTCGTCCGTTACTCGTTACGTACGGTTCCGGATCGGTTCTGCGGGTACCCGCATATTCGGGTACCCATACCCGTTCGCACGGGTACGAGTACCGAAATCAAAACGGGTACCCGTACCCGTACACATGGGTACGAGTACCCGAATATGTGGGTACTCGCAGAACCGGTATTGTAAATCCGTAAGCATCAATATTTGTATCGATACGGTATCCATGTCGATGCCGGTATCTACGTATTACATAATAATTACATTCATAATTTCAGGAAATAAAAAAAAACATCTTTTAATCTTATTATATCAAATCTTATTATTTTTAACCATCTGAATAAACTATTTGGATACCCGATACCCGATACCCGAATTACCGGGTATTCCGAGCTCTACTTTTTATGTGATCAAATGACAAATCTATTGTTGCGCTGCGGCCGCCCGTTACACTCCCGGCCGCGCGATTCAGCTGACGAGCCGATCGATGATATCGATCGGCCGATTGTCAAGAGGATGAAGTTGTTTGTTTATTTTTACGAGTTCAGATTTACGCTGGACTCCTCTCGTAGAGGACGCGTTACGGTCTCGCTTCTGTATTCTTGGTATTTTAATAAAGTTGGTGTTCTCTTCCGGCTTCTTACTCTCTTTGCGCGTGCGTCTCGCGAGTGCTTGTGAGTGCGTTCCGATGTAATACTCGGTTCGTGCGTCGAAGCGTTCCGCCGGAGTGCGACGACAGCTGGGCGAGAGCGTAACACTATTGTAGGAAGCAACAACGATAAATTTCGATTTGCATTCGTTCAGACTTTATATGTGTAGTAAGTTTTACAGGATAATCGTGCGGTCATCTTTAATTTTTTCACATTTGTAGAACATTTATGATTTAGAAATCAAAATGAATAAACCAAAACAATTTTATCCTTGAACAAACAAATATGGAATCAAGTCTCATTAGAGATTATTTTGTTTGTACTCACAATTATCTCGCAGTATCGGAGGTTTGTGGCGAAACATTTTAAAGCGAGGAAAGCTGCTTTCAATTTCAATGCGTTAATGTGGAGGATACTGTCTCTCTCTGACCACCAGCCATGAGAGCTGTGGTCAGTGGGATCCACAGGAGGCCACTCAGCCTATTGGTGATGCGTCCGAAAAAATTTCTAATGCGTAATGACGTGCAGATGCCATTTCCCTGATGTGGATAGACTCCTGCGCTATCATTGAAAATCCTCTTCCAGGTCCCCTGAAATGCGCATTGTCGCCGCATAAGAGTTCGCCTGCGTTAGCGCCAAGAATTTCTCTCTTTCAAAGTTTTTGGTGTAGAGAAGGCCGTAACGTATGGCCGGGTACTGAGACAAGGAAGCCGATCATCGCTGCGAAGTCTCGAATCGTACAATGGGATTTCGAGGCAAAGTTTGATACCATTTTGAGGAGTTTCTTCCTGCGTAATTCGGGAACCTCGATGGATTGACGTTCCGAGTCGAAGATGAATTCAAGATATTTCCTTCTCCTTGCGGGTTCAGATTTTTTAAAATTAATTAGGAAACCTAGGGATGAGAGTAGATTAATATGCGCTCGCACATTAGCTTGACAGTTTTGTCTTTAGACGAGCCCAGGAGAAGGAAGTCGTCCGAGTAGACCACGGACTCGAATCCTTCTTCGCGAAGAAATGATACTGTCGAACAATTTTGGTGAAAATGTATGGTGCTGTGAAAAGACCGAAAGGTAATGTCGTGAATTCGTAAGTCACTCCTCGCTATTGGAACCTGAGAAATTTTCTATGGAGGGAGTGGATCAGGACTAGTAAATAAGCATCCTCGATGTCCAATATCGCCATTTCTGTATTCGAAAGCATCAGGCGCACTGTCCTCCAATCTTCCAGTTTGAAATGGGGAGGAGAGACGTACGAATTCAAATCTTTCAAGTTCAAGATGAACCGCATGCCACCTGAGGATTTCTCGCGGAGAAAAAATGGAGATAGAAACTGATCAGTTGTTGGTTTCATAGTGACCACGGCACTTCTGCTCAGGAGGCGGTTGATTTCTTGGTCACAATGGGCAGCCTCTGATAAGGGCAAATTTGGTTCGTCAAGACAAGGTCTCATTTGCGGCGGGGAGGAGAAAGGTATTCGGTATCCCCGGATAGCACTCAATACTACTGGATCTGCCGTTAGTTTTTCCCAGTTGTGGGCAAAGTAAGCCAGTCGGCCCCCCATCTTACCGGAGCTAGTGGCGACGGCGGGAGCGGGAGCGAGACCTCCGAGAGCGGCTCGGTAAGCGGCGTGCCCCTGCTCGGCGAGCCGACGAGCAGGTCTGGCGAACAGGGGCTCTCGGGTTTCGCATAGATTTCTTCTGTAGATTCGTGGGCTGCTGTCGTGTCGGTTGCGGGTTGGGCTTCGTTACTGGCAGTGCTGATCTCAAAAGGTCTCGCGCTGCTTTTTCACATGCCTGGACATCTTTTAGACTCTCTGCGAATCCGAAGAGCCACTCGATAGAAGCGTCGTCCGCCACATTCTTGCCCATAAGGCTGAGCGACGGCTTTATAAATGCTCGTCTTGCCAGTGAGAAGCGATATTTGTGGTCTGTGAGCAAATATTGCCCCTCTGCCAGACGCTTTAGAGCCGAGTTGGCGCTTTCGGGCAACTGTTCTCTTATCTCTGGTGCCAGCAGTTCCGCGAAGGCCGGACCGAAGGCGTTCAGACATGCTGTCACTTGAAACTTTAGCTTTGGCTTCGTACTCATCTCGCTTCACTACTGAGGCTGCTGCTTTCAGAGCCAGAATTAGCAGTTTATTAAGTTTTGGTGGGCCCAGGATGGCAAGGTGATCCGACATTTCATGCTGTTTTAGTAGCTTGATGTGTTGTTCGTCTTCTAAGCCTAAGCGGACTGTGTGCCGGATGAAATTGAGCAGCGCAGCGAGCCATGGGGAATCAGCCGGTGGCTTTTCCGATGGACCGAACAGCTCGTTCATCAACGAGTCATGACTCGTCGCTGGTTCTTCCTGGGTGGTTCGCGACCCTTCCAGGAAGGAGACAGAGTTGTTTTGTGTTATCTTGGAGGATCCTGAAAGTGTAAGGTGCCTTGAGTAGTGCAGAGAGAAGCGGAGTCGGTTATAATCCCTCTTTGCCAAGAAACCAACAGGGATCGGGATCGAGGTTCGCTGAGGGAACATACCTGGTTCGCAGCCCCGATTACTAAGAACCGTCTTCCCCTCTCCATCCTGATCCGTGACCGATAGCTGGGCTGCGTCGGGTTCGGTCGTCGCGGGCATTCTAACCTCAATGGACGTGAGGCGTTCCTCTTGATGTGCGAGTTTTTCTAGGATTTGCGCGAGTACCTCGTTGGTGGGGGACGTACGTGTATATTTCGAGGAACAGCTGGATGATCGGCTGGATGCTCGGCTGGATGATCCGTTTCTAATTCTCTCGTGGACGTGATGGCGAGAGTACCGTTTCGCTTGTGATTTATGGCGTGATTTTTTATCTCACCTGTCAAAACGCCGGGCGAGCGGTCTCTTGACTTGCTCTTTCCTATCAATGCGGGGTTACGCTGAGATTTACTATTACTGAAACACCAGCTCGCGTGTTGTCGTTGTGCGCAAAAAAAAAACACAATGAAGAGGCGACGCGGCGCTCCCCCTAAGAGCGGGACCTTCGATTCCAAATGTGAATCTCAGTGAATCTAAACTTTGTTGTCGGAATGTCTCTGCGCGGAGGCACGACTACCATGTGATTTATCTGGACGAGACCCTGGCATAATGTGACTACTTTTAATAAATTTGACGAAATTATCTTCTTATCAATTAGTTTATGTTGTAATTTTATGGTGAGCAAGGGAAAACAACAATGACCCTCTATTTACCTTTTTATAATATATTTTACAATAAAGTACGTCGTGCTCGACATGTGGTTAAAATCAGAAATAAATAGCGTTGAAAGCTAGTAGTTTCAGTATCGGCACTCGCTATATATATATGTATATATATATATATATATACACACACACACACACACATGTATATGTGTGTGTGTGTGTGTGCGTGTGTGCGTGTGTGCGTGTGTGTGTGTAACTTATGTACATGGTTCTTTTTATTTCCACGATTGTATTGCATATATATATGTGTGTGTGTGTGTGTGTGTGTGTGTTTGTGTAACTTATGTACATGGTTCTTTTTATTTCCACGATTGTATTGCATATATATATATATATATATATATATGTGTGTGTGTGTGTGTGTGTGTGTGTGTTTGTGTAACTTATGTACATGGTTCTTTTTATTTCCACGATTGTATTGCATATATATATATATATATA
>VBVQ01005460.1:0-11691 GCA_011636635.1 Tetramorium simillimum | reverse complement strand
CTTCTACCCCCTTTTACTCACCTCATCCTCTCCCTCCTCTCCCCCTTTTTTACAGGTGACCTCGTTACTATGTTGCTCTTTTTAAATGCCAACAATAATTCGTCCTCATCCTCATTTCCCTCCTCCGCTCCCTTTTCTTCCTTGTCTCTCTTTCTCTTAATCCATTTCCCTATATCTGGCATACTCTCTGCTCTTTGCCTTCTATTCCCCGTTAACAACTTCCCCTTTCTTATATCATCTTTCTTACCTATCCCCCCTCTCTCTGCTCCATTTCTTCCCCTTTCTCCTCCGCCTCTAATTTCCCGCTTTCATTTCCCTCCTTTTCCATCTTGCCACAAAACTACCATTTTGCAATGATTTCCCACTAAATCCTACCCGCCTCTCTCACCCACCGTTTCACCCTATCACTTCACTTCTCAATTCTCCACCGCGCGCTCTACCTCTCCACGCTACGATTCCCTAGCCCTCCCCGCCAGCTTCTCTCACCCGCCGCTACGCTCTCCGTCGCCCCACCACGCCTGCTTCCCTTCCCGTGATACGCCGCTCTACCTTCCACACTGTATTCTATGCCCTAGCCTCTCTTCCTAACCTAGCCCACTTTCCACTCCCTTTTCTTCCTTCTCACCTTTCCCTAGCCCTTCCTTCCTTCTTCCCTTCGCCCTTTCACCTCTCTCTTTCTCTCTCACACTCTCACTTCAAATCTCATTCGCTTCTATCACTCCGTACAGCTCTCTATAACCTGCCGCAATACAACCACGTATCGCTCCTATCCTACCGGAAACGGAAGTTCTTGTTTGCGTTTCTTTTCGTCCTCTTTTTTAATAAATTTAATTACTCTCCTTGCTTTTCTTGGTGTACTAACATCAAAGCTATTGATTTCTGAGATATATCTAGGTTCTGCAAAGAAGCGTTTTTTGGAGGAGAATAGCAGTTCTCTTCAGAATCTATAAAATATTTATTACAAAAATATTCGTATTATTTTACAATAAGAATATGTGTTTATTTTTATATAATTTACATTTAATTTACATGAATAAGAAACCTTTGATGTTGACGGAACATCACAATCACAATTTATATCATCAGATATATTTACAGATGTTTCAATTGATTTCAGTATATTAGTACACTCTCTTAGCACATTTGGTAATGAAATTGGTGGTTGATTTAAGGATATTTCTGGTAAAGTTGTTACATTTGTTGTTGCAACATCAGTAATATCTATATTAGGTATAATACCAGGAGGTAGCTTCCATTTTTCTTGTACAATTAAATTCCGAGGTTTTTTAAAATGAAGTGAGCAAACAAACCAATGGGATACATCACTTTCTCCTGCAATCCGCAAACTTCAACCCATTTTTCATATATTTCTGGATTTTTCGGAAATCTGAAAATTTAATTTTTATTAATTTTTGTAAGCGATTGTATACTTGATTATTTTTTATTATTATTTGTCAATTTACTTGTGTAAGGAAATATTTTCCGCCTTTGATGCAAATTTTCCACATAGGTAACAAGATCGCATTTTTATTACTGCTTTCTTCTCAATTGTTCACTCGCACGTGGTGCTGAGAGGTTAGAAAATTGGGCTGTTCTTTATCGCTACACTGCTGCACCAGTGCAATAAGATCAGCACTCATTCAACAAAACGTGCGCATGCGCATTTGGGTCAGAGTACACGAATTGTGGAAGTGAGAGGTCAATATATGTCTGCATCGTGATGTTTTCGATAGTGTTTCAGCTTAACTAGCAAGTATAGAAGTATTACATATACGACTGACGGAAGTAACTGTATACAAAAGTGGACACTCATGATGATCGCGCGTCAAACTAACCTTCAAAATATAAGTGTAGGAATTGGGCCGGGGATAAATAACTATTTCCAGCGGTCACACAATTCAAATAATAAACGAAAAGTATATTCTATAAAAGATTAAATATTACAAGCAAGCATCTGTGAACGTAACGGTCATTCGGCGTTGGTCATTGTTCTCTATCTCTCTCTCGTTCTTCTAGTTGCTGCAGCGACCTCTTCTTCCTCTAGCGCCCTCTTCCTCGACGCCTTTTCCGAATTCGGCCATCTCTGACTGCACTTCAGTCCCTGAAGTAGGCATTAGATAAGGTTTTATGAAGTCGGCTGCCGTGGATGTCCTTTCAGGGCCGTCTCCTTGACCCACTCTAGCAACCTCGTATCTATCACCTCGCTTGACCTTGGTTACTTCATAAGGTCCATAGAATTTCGGACTAATTTTTAATCCGGTCCCGTATTGAGTTCGCTGAATGGCGACTAGCTCTCCTTCCTTGTATGTTGTTGCCGGTTTCGTCACTTTATCGGCAGTTCTCCGATTTTCCTCCTGGATTCTTTGAATGTTCTCCTTGGCTATTTGACGTAATTTATGTCGATCTTCGAGATGAAATTCTATCGACTCTTGAGTGATGAGTTCGAAAATTTCGACATCATCCTTCATTCGCATCTTCGTACCGAACATAACTTCAAATGGTGTCGTTCCAATGTTTCGTTGGTACGTAGAATTATTACATCTTTGTACACGATCAACAAATCGATACCACTTAGCAGGGGTTTCTATGCTAAGCTTCGTTAGGATGGGAATAATGATCCTGTTGATCCTCTCGACCTGTCCGTTTCCTCGCGGGATTCCAGTGGTGATGTGTATGTGTTCGATGCCCTCCTCATTACAGTATTCCTTAAAATCAGTAGACGTAAATGCTGATCCTCGATCACTGATTATCTGCAACGGATTTCCAAATATTTTCTGCTGATCCCTGAGCTTACTTAAGACATCTCGAGTGTTTGTCGTTTTCGTGGGGTAAATCCAAGTAAATTTCGAAAATCCATCGACTACTAGTAGATACTTGTACAACTTTCCTGTAACTGTCATTGGTCCAAGATGATCAATGTGGTAAGTAATTAATGGTTGATCTACTTTAGGTATGGTTTCAATATACCCTCTCTCTTGCCCTTCTTTCTTTCCGTTAACACGCAAGGTACACAGCAACTAATGTAATTCTCCAGTTTAGACGTAAGATTAGGTATATAATACTCCTTTTTAATAGATTCGCTCATTTTCTTTACTCCAAAATGTCCATTATTATGAGCTCTTCTAATGACATTTAACTGCATCTCGGTTGGTAATACGATCACGTTCGTATCCCCAAGCCTTTTCATCAAAATACCGTCGTTTACTAGATAATCTTCGTGCGGTCTTCTAACTAATAGTTCTTTAATTACCTTAAGCTTTTCTTCTTCATCCTGCTTTTTCTTGATCATCAGTAACAGTTTGTCTTCTACTAACATCGTAGGGAAACGACTTAGCGCGTCGACATGCTTCAGTCGAGTGCCTGGCCGATGCTCGATCGTGTAGGAAAATTCCTCCAGATATAATGCCCAGCGTGATACTTTCGGAGATACTTCGTTTTGCATCAGTGTTCTTTGTACTGCTTCACAGTCTGTAACGATCTTGAAGGTCAATCCAAGTAGATATACTCGGAATTTCTGCAATGCCCGTACTATCGCTAATATTTCGAGATCATATGAATGATACTTTTTCTCAGCATTTGTAGTTTTTCGACTCCAATAATATACTGGGTGGAAATTCTTCTCGTCGTGATTCCTTTGAAGTAAAATGCCTCCATAGCCTTCCGCACTAGCGTCTGTATGAAGTTCAGTAATTGCATTCTGATCATAGATAGGTAGTATTGGTTCTTGGGATAGTATATTCTTCAATGTAGTAAATGACTGCCTCTGCTCTTCATCAAAGTGATAATTGTGGCTTTGTTTTAGTAAGTCGGATAATGGCCTTGCAACTTTTGCATAATTGGGCACGGAAATAGCCCGTCAATCCGAGAAAACTCGCTACATGTCGTTTCGTCGTTGGTTCCGGAAAAGATTGAACAGTTTTAATCTTTCCTTTAGCTGGATGGACATCCACCTTCTATTTTGTGTCCTAAAAACTCTATGTTTGTCTTCAAAAAATGACTTTTATTCCAATTAATATTTAAGCCACGCTCTTCGACGATTTTAAAACTTTTATTAATTTCTCGTAGCCATCTTCATAACTGTGTCCCGATACAACTATATCGTCCATGTACGTTACTACTATCTCTTGTTGAATTAATTCTTGAAAAACTTCGTCAATGAATCTCAAAAAGCTGGCTGGACTGTTGCATAATCCAAATGGAGTCATCATAAACTCGAACTGGCGTTACGAACGACGTATACTTAATGGAATCCTCTGCAACGGGAACGTGAAAAAATCCATTAGTTAAGTCAATTAAAGAGAATACTTTCGCCCCTTTCAAATTGTCTATTTTCTCTTCTACCAACGGCATAGGAAAACGGTCCTTTATTATTTTCCGATTCAGTTGACGATAATCAATGCACACCCTGTAAGTACCATTTTTTTGGCACTATTACGACGGAACTTGCAAAATCGCTTTTACTTGGCCTTATTATTTCTTGTTTCAGCCACTCCTTAATTTGTTCGTCTAAAATCAGTTTCTCCTTAGGTGCTAAACGCCGAGGCCTCAGATTTACTGAATTTTCATCGGTCAATGTAATCTTTGTACGTACTGACGTCTTAACTTCCTTCCGCAGCCGATATTATTCAATTATTTGATTAATTCGGGATCTATAAGGTTCGACTACATCCAATTCGTGCGGGTCGCTACACTTTATTAGCATCAGCTCCTCAATTTCGTTTTTCAATTGTATTTCTTCAACTTCCTCGTGAATAATTTTCTCTCCATTAAGCTTAAATTTTCTCTCTTCATCAGTGCTCGCAGATGGGACGGAATTTTCACGCATGCGCAGTGAACGCGGGCTCAGTGATGTAGCTAATACAAACGAAAAGATGTGCCGTTGGTCGCCCGTAAAAAATTGCATAAAAAAAATTGTAAAATAAAATATATAATTTACATACATACCTAAATTTATTATAATTATATATTTTATAATTGTATGTATATATAATTGTGTGTAAATAAATGTTATACTTACCTAAACCTAACCTTGTATCCCTGCTTTCCCGCGCGAAGTTCTATGCGCCCATTACTACATCACTGGGATATTCGCCATTTCTGCCGCGCATGTGTGAAAATTCCGACCCATCTACGAGCACTGCTCTTCATCTGTAGCGCTTCTTAATTCATCTTGGTCGTCGATTTCTGTCTCGGAGATTTTTTCCTTTTTGTAGATCATATCGTTTACTCTGCCTTTTCGTTTGGTGTCTCTTTGTCAGTATCATCTTCCGTAAGTCGTTTTAGTCATTCGATTTTGTTGTATTATTACCTCTACGTCTTCTAATAATGTTTGGCCCAAAATCAGTTCGGATGACGTAGAATTTCGTGGTACTACAAATATCTCACCATGGAATGAAGATCTATCGATGTTTAATGAGGTATAAAATTTTCCAACAGGTTTGGTCGTGGCATTTCCTAATCCAGTGAAGACTTTCGTGGTTTTCAATAGCTTCAGATTTCCAATTTTATGCTGAATATCCTCGCGCAAAAGATTCACGCTACTCCCTGTGTCTAGAAGAGCCTCAATCTTAACTTCGTTGATTGTAACTGGGATAGCTCCGACATCAGACGTTCGAACCACGTTAACGCTTTTCTTATTGTTCGTCTTGCTAGTCTTTTCTGATTGAGTGCATTTTGATGAAATGTGACCAAATTCGTTGCAACGGAAACATTTGGGTCCTTATCCTTGTGCATACAATTTTCCACATTATGGTCCGTTGCACCGCATCCATAACAATGCGATTTCTTCTCACTCTAATATGTCGTCTACAATGCGGTCGCAGAACACGTCGCCTACAATAATTATAGTTGTAAGGTCGTAAGTAAATCAACCAATTGCAGTCAAGTATTTATAAGAAAACTCGACTGCGGTTGGTTGATTTGCTTACGACCTCACTAATACGATTCATTACAGACGACGTGATACTCTGTTTTCGATTTTAGAACAGTCGTAAATAGTAGTCGTTCGAATTGATTCAATTCCTGTTCCAACGACTGTTTGCAATCTATCGCTATGACGAAAAGTAGGTTGTACAATATACGGAACACAACCCACTTTTCGTCGTCTGCAATGAATCGTATTAGTGAGGTCGTAAGCAAATCAACCAACCGCAGTCGAGTTTTCTGATAAATACTTGACTGCGATTGGTTGATTTGCTTACGACCTTACAACTATAATTATTGTAGGCGACATGTTCTGCGACCGCATTGTAGACGACACATTAGCTTCTGCAGTTTGTTTCACTCCTTCTTTCTTCCGAAAATTTTTTGGTTTCCCTGATTTTTCTCTCATTCTTTCATAAATTTCAAACTTCTTCTTTAGTTCCTGCAACGTTAATGCGCCACATAAAATTGTTTTACTGGCTTCCTCATGCCATCGATAATATGCTGGATCAACGCTTCCTCCTCGATGTTGCCCTGACTCGCAATCTCCTGCATCGTATAAATGTATTGACGTCCTGTTTCGTTTGATTGCTTTTTGCGCTTCGTTAATTCTTTATGTACTAATGCACTATTTAAGTCAGATTTAAATTCTCGTAACAGTCTTTGCTTTAACGTTTTCCAGAACTTGATGTCTCTCTCGTACGTTATGAATCGTTTCGCTGATCCTTTTAACATTCTCTTACCGTAAATTACTTTTTGTAATTCGTTCCATTCTAGTAATGAGCTTAGGTCCTCGAAATCATTCAACTATTTTTCAATAACCAACTTGTCGTCACCTGTAAAATAAGCAATACTATTTTCGACATCCTTTATACTGAATAAATTAACTGCTCGCAACCCATGTATATGAGATAGCTTGTCTCTGTTTCTGGTTTGCTCCGTATTTCTTTCCTGTCTTCTATCTTCGTAGCTTTCTTCTATGTCACTTGGGTCTTCTCTTTCCTCGTTCTCAGTTTCTTCGTCCGTGAAATCGTCATCGGTGTCTCCATCTGTTTCCTCTTCTTCCTCGTCCTTTTTATCTGTGTAATTCTTCAATCGTTCCCTTAATTCACTTTTCTTACCTTGAGTCGATAGTTTTAACAACTTTAATTCATCTCTCAATCTTGATACTGTCATTTTATCAATAATTTCATGAGTGATCTTATCTTCTTCGTGTGCTATCTTTTCTCCCTTATTACATCTTTCTTTCTGTGTTCGTAGTAGCATCTTTTCTTTAATTGGATTCTTACTTCCGTACAACTTTTCTTCGATGACTTTCTTCTTACCTCTGGTTTCCTTCACATTGCTGCTTGTTCCGCCGAGCCTGGCATTATTGTTTTATTGAATTCATCCTCAGAGTTGCTTTCTACTTCGCTTTTATCCTCCTTATTATTGTCTTTATCCATCTTGAAACTTATTCTCTCGATTTTCAACCTAACCTAGTTCCTAGCAATACAACGTACGATCAACTTTTGCACCGTTTGACAACTTTTTGCTTATTTGAACATAGGTTTTGGCCTTCTCGATTTTCGTCGCTTCCACTTTTACTGTCTTACTCCTTTTGCGTCTAATCTTTATGTTGTTCGCTCGTCGATCGGTCTCTCATGCGGTCTCGTGCAAGAGTTTTTCCGCGATGCCTTTCGACCGATTCCGGCTCGAGCCCCCAAGTGTAGGAATTGGGCCGGGGATAAATAACTATTTCCAGCGGTCACACAATTCAAATAATAAACGAAAAGTATATTCTATAAAAGATTAAATATTACAAGCAAGCAACTGTGAACGTAACGGTCATTCGGCGTTGGCCATTGTCTCTATCTCTCTCTCTCTCGTTCCTCTAGTTCCTGCAGCGACTTTTTCTTCCTTTAGCGCCCTCTTCCTCGACGCCTTTCCCGCATAAGTTTTAGGTAATTATTCTGTTTAGCTCCCTCACCTCAGAAATTTTATGAGATTAGACTCATTCGATGCGTTTTTGGTAAAAACGAACGAATTTGGCAGTAAAAAGCCTGTGAAGTGAGATATTAAGCGCTAAAGTTGACGTGTTTTAGAGTTAAGATATCTGTCATACCGACGTAATATAGCGATGTGATTAACAGTTTCAACAAGTTTCAACAAGTGTTTGTTAGGAAGCGCTGATAAACATAAAAAAAAGAGGACGCTCAAGATGGCTGCATGACGTATTTCCGTCAGCGATTGCCCATACCCCCCTACCGATACATTCCCTCCTGTGTCTTTTTCCTCTTTAGGTCAAAGAGTCAAATACTTTCAAAACTTGACTTCGTAATCAGCGACCTTTAAAAACCTTTATAAACATTTTATTTTCACTGTATTTTCGTAACGTTATTTTTGAAATGTAAGCTTTTCAAAGTAGCATTCACGCTATCTTTGAAAAAGGAGATTTTTGGTTTTTTGTGTTTTTAACCATGTTGTACTATCACGATCATCGTGAGTAAAATATATATTATACATGGGTAAGTAGTGATGTTGCATATAAAGTATAAAGGTGGTCACTCTTGTGACGTGACTTTGTCCGTCACAAGGGCCCACCTGACCGAGCGGGGAGTGGAGGAGTCGAGCTCACTCTCGCGGAAGCGAGAGAGCGGCGACCCTATCATTTTAATCTTATTTCTTTTGTTTTGTCATTATCGTGCCGTGCTGTCGGTTGGAGTAGCACATATTCATTTTTCTCTTACACCGTAGGAATTAGGCGTAACTTTAAATGTCCGGAATGGTCGGTCAAGGAGTCGCGAGAAGGAGTCTGCGGAATCAAGGAGAGCGGAGTTGCGGCGTGGAGGAGCGGGAAAATCAGCGGGATTCGGAACGTGCCGCGGTCCCGCGAGCATCTCCCTCCTCGAAGTACAAGTATCGCGAGGATCCGGCAACGTGAGTGAGCGGCAGGTCAATTCCGGGGGACGCTCTGGACTGACCTTGGATAGAGAGAGAGGGACCATCGTCAGGAGTAACAGGCAGCAGCCGGGCAGATGGACCCTGGCCTGGCCAGCCGAGGAAAGCCACGCCGCGGAAGAGCGCCTGAATGACGACCCGAGGGACGCGCCCGACTGACTGGCAGCGAGGCGCCCGCGATGATAAGAACAAGGCCCAAGGGAAGAAATTACACCGCCCTTATTGACCGGATCCAAGGGTCGATCGATCGATGAATACCACCGGAAGAGGCGCGATCGGAGGGAGGACCCGGCGAGGCGCCGCGAGCACTCCGAAAAGGCACTGTCGTGCGGACCGCCAAACGGAGCAGAGCGAGTTGGACTCTGCAATCCCGCATCGTCACAGTGGTCGCACACCCCACAGAGTATCGAGATGACCGTGGTGTCTGAGCCAGGCGAGACTTTCCGGAGGCGAATTCGAAGAATGTAAGACCACCACTCCGGCATATATCGTGAGTCGACGAGAATGGGATGGCGGCCTCCGGATCATTCCGCATCGAGGAACGCCGTCTTTCGCGCCCTTGACGGGGTCACCGGATCGAACGTCGATCCGGGTATTTCGCGAGGAGGTGCTCTACCCGGACTCGCCTCGTTTTATTTCTTATGAGGGTCTCTCGTCTCCGCGATCCATACCGCCGACAGTCCGCGTGTAGAGATCGTTAAGAAGCCTTGTAAAGTATCGTAATCGTGATTGTATTTCTTTGTTAGCGTCGGGAAATAGCCTGTCGTACGTAGCGTTCTCGTGCTCTCGCGAAACTTGTAATTGTCGTCCAAAATGTCGCGCATATACGTTGTAAAGTCGTAGTAAAGTAAGAAGCGCGGTAGATAGAGTCTTGCGAACTCCATGCTCCTATCGTAATTGATTGCGGGACTACGGTTGAGCCGCGTAATACAAAGCAAGTCGTTCTGATAGCACGCTTTATTAGTCGAGAAATTATATCGTAATAAGGCATCGCGACTCTTATCTATATCGTCCGACATGGGGGAAAATTCTGCGAGCGGGGTACCTGCCGCGAGACTACGTTCCGAACAGCCGTAAGAGGCTCCTCTGTATCTAATCATTTGAAAATTACATTCTTTTGTTTTCTTTAATTTTGTAACCAACTATGGTGTGATTTCTTATTTACGCAACGCCTATCTCTCCCGAAATCCGTCCCTCCACGCCCGGAGAAATTCAATAACGAGTTCGAAGTATCGACTATTGTGTGGCGCGGACTACCACGCCTGGCGCCCAATCTTTAGGAAATCGTCGCTGTCGGGTTAATTATGGCGGAAAAGATATATTCAGTCTGGACCGACCTCGAGGGTCAGGCGGGCCCTCGAGATATCCGTCGCACTCTATAGAGTGTTTCAAAAATTGCTTTTTGAAAACTGATATAATTTTTTTAGACACCTTATAGATGTCGAAAAAATCAAACTATATTTGTGCTTGCGCTTATACTGGCGGTTTAATTAGTGACGAGGAGGCGTATCGTCACATCGACAGGAATCGTGAAAAGTCGACGTGTTACCTTAATCCGATGAACTTCGAATACCTCCAGAAAGCTGTTCGATGGCGTCGTTGAGAAAGTCCGCAGCTTTCAAAAAAGCGTCCTCTGCATCAAGAAACTTCTGGTCTTTAACCAGGTAGGGTTTGGTTTTGAGTTCCTCCGATGTCGCAGCTAGCAGCAGGAGATTGTACGTCTGATGGTATTCGCTCCAGAGTTTCTCGAGGTTTTTCTTTCGGTCTTTAGTCCTGGACAAGATGACTTGCGCTTTCGGCGTTTTTTTTTTTTGTAATTCACGATAACTCTTTTGATAGCGGCTATCGTGATAGTTTGCTGTATCAAAAATCCGTCTAGCGACTCCATTTTTTGGGCGTTCAATGTCCCGTTAAATCGAGCACAGAGAACTGTTGCCGCCTTTTACTCGGCAACCGAGATTAATAATTTTGCCGAGCCCTTTGCCTCGATCGATTCCGCGTATTTCCACCGCAATGTTAAGGAGAGATGGTCAATGAATAATACTCGCCGATGATTAACAAACAAAACAGACTTTAATTATATCACTATTACAATGGTTGATATAAGAGCGACGATGTATATCGGACACGGCGCGATAGCGAACTGAGCGATTGAGACGATTCCTTTTGCCTCCGAAAACAAGGAGGAATGTTAAGTGGCTGGTCAACGCCAACCAATAGCTTGTGGTCTCCATATGAAAACAGCGTGATACAAAACAAAGACAGCTGCTTTTTCTACATTCCGATCAAGGAATCGCTCTTAGGTTTTGTCTTATAACGGCCTAAACAAAAACTAAATTCCAAAATTCCAAAAAACAAAGTGGTGGCTTTAAAATCGCGGACGTTTATGTTAATAAAATGTCGGATTTAGTCAAAACTTAGTGTCCCAGGGTTTCGAGGTCGCTGACTACAAATCTAAAGTAAATATTCTAAAAAATAATTTAACTTTGAAAACCATTTTAAAGCCGCCACTTTGTTTTTTGGAATTTTGGAATTTAGTTTTATAATCAGCGACCTCGAAAACCTTAGGATACTAAGTTTTGACTAAATCCGACATTTTATTGACATAAACGTACGTCATTTTGAGTCCGCCATTTTGTTTTTTAGAATTTTGACTTTAAATTCGTAATCAGCGACCTCGAAAACTCAGAATAGCAGTTTTATATAGCTTAAAGAATTTTTTCACATTTTGGCCAGGTTTTGGAGATTTGGAACAACTGTGCGCTGGTCGGATTATTTCGAGATCTTGCCTTCACTGGTCGGATTATTTTGAGATCTTGCCTTCACTGG
>VBVQ01005459.1:868-11691 GCA_011636635.1 Tetramorium simillimum | reverse complement strand
GTTTCGCTTCGAGAGGCCTTGCCCATTATTCGCACACTAGACAGGTACATCGACCATCGTACACGAAACGAGACGACAATGTCCTGCTCGTTGGCGGACCATTGTTCCGGGGGCACTGCGACGTCCGGACACAAGAGAAGTGGATACACAGTCGGACTGTCTCCGTTCTCTGGAGGCGGCGTTAGAAGCTAACGGCAATATTTTTGGAATCGCGACAAGGAGCTCACGGTTAACTGAGACGATAATAAATTCTATCTTCTCTCCTTCTTTCTTCCTATTTATTTTCCACATTAAGATTAATTAGAACACGGCGTTTCCAGATTAAAATGGTAAATCGAGCACTCAATCGTAAAGTGTAAAAAGATATATTTAGTTCTCAATTTTCACAAAAATAGATACCAGAAACGATAAAACTGATAATAAAATACCGATGATTATACAAAATGCATAACAAGATTAGTGCGAGCTTCCTCAAATAATAAATTATTTTTAGGATAAATTTGGAGAAAGGTCCGGGAATAAATCGCCGTGCGATTAAAACGAAGACTTTTATGGTTTCCTTTATAATTCTATTTCCATATCGGGGCGAAAAGCCGAAGCGGGCTCTCTCTCTCTCTCGAGAAGGGAGAGGGCGCGAGTACGTAAGAGGATCGTGCCTGCTTATGGCAAAAAAGATTTATCGCCGGCACTGTAAACGCAGGGGGGGCCGGATTGTAATTTCCACTGTGCGTCATAAATAACCAATCAGACGCGGTAATCGTACGCACGACGCTGCACGACGTCAAAAGCAAGGTTTGCGTTCCGCAACCCCCCCATCTGCAGAGAAGAGGGTGCTTTCGGCACCCTCAGCGATGCACGGTATCAGCCGCGTTTCCCGAAGGTCGTGGAAGAGAGATCCTTCTTTGTTCCCGCACGCCTGTCTCCCCTTCCCCTCGGGTACCCCCTGCCTGTCCTGTCTCATTGTGCGACTAAATGAGGATTGAGAGAGAGAGAGAGAGAGAGCGCACTGGGAGAGATTCGCGATACCGGTCGTCCTCCCGGTTGGTGTCTCGCGTCGAAAGATCCAGTTCGCAAGTTTCTCCCGTTTGCCGGGAGGGGAACTTCTTAATGAGCCTTTGCCGCTTTCAACCCCCCGTTGCCTGCCGAGCGTGGAATGACTGAGCGGGATTCTCATCGAGTCGTCTTACAAAATATCCGGATCATTATGAAGGTACTAGGTAAATTATTACGCTCGGGTGTCAGTCAATATACAGCGAACGACTGGCAATAAGTTTCCTGGCGCGCTACCAAATTTCGTAGCGGCGAACGCGTAACTCGCGAGATAACAATAATTTTGTGCTTGCGCGGGCACTCTCCGCTGTATTATCCATAAAGTTTTTACTCATCCTCGCGGTTTAGGTTTCAGTTACGCTCGTTCCATGCATGCCCAAACGCACTTTCATTCCGCAAATTCTCGTTGAAGAAAAACCAACATTGTAATGTAGGCTAATAGCTCAGAGATATCTCGCGCGGTGACAGTGGAAATGAAAATTCGTTCTCGCGCGTTGAAATAAAAGCTTCTCTTTTGAATAACAATGTTCTCTTAGCTCTCATATGGCGCATCATCTATATTAGATTTCTTTATCATCATTTTCTATTATTTTCTGTTATTTTGGCACAAAATCTTGACGCAATGTGCTGAGCTATATATTTTTAAATCGATTAACGTGACCGAAAGAGAGCACTTTAATCTTAAAATAAGATCAAAATTACCGTGAAAAATTAAAAGATATTAAAAATTGAAAGCGTTCATAATTGAGCTTTGTCTATAAATTGTACATTATTGTGCATATGCATCAGATTTTTAAAAAATTAATAAATATTTAATCATAAATTTAATTATATGTCCCAAATCTGCAAACGGCCAAACTGAAGGGATGATTTTAGTATACTAACAATAAGATAAGAAATTTTTTATTTGCCATTTTGATCAAATCTAAAAAATAGCTTCTCAAATAAAATTTAATAAAAATGGAATATTGCTATCTTCAATAAATTCAAGTATTAAGGTTGTTACCCCGTAGTAAAAATATATGTACAAAATGTTTAAAACACTGTATATAATTTCTATAAATTTTAATCAGATTGTGTCGCTATGACTTGAGAAAATAATTAAAATTTGAAAAAATACACATGCTCTTATAGAACTGATTGACGTAAGAAATGTTATATTTTAAGGAAAGTTATATTTTGAGACTTCTGAAATAGAGAAACACATAAAAATTAAATAAGCAATTTCTCAATGTATAAGATAAAATATTTATAAAGTCTCATCGGATTTCTGTCGTTAGTTTATTAGAAGAAAAGATTTTATGTCAGCTTTCAACCTGATATGTCAATTATATATTTATATGTCTTGTAGTCGTTACATGCAACTTTTCATCAATTTCGTAACAGTATGACGTTTCCGTGCTTTATAAAAAAAAGTTCTCACACACAATCATGTTTATAAATAAGAAGATATTTTGTAGAATTTACGGTATGAGTCAGTAATAACGAATATTTCCGAGAGGTACTACTTTTAGATATTTACGTTTACTGTGTTTTATTAATAAATTGCATTATTCGTTTTTAGTTATTTAAAGTTGTCAGTGCTAATAATGAAAAATATGCTTTTCACCCTCATTCTATCTCCATTGTGAAGTATCAATCTTAAATACATAAAAATCAAATTATAACAATTACGTATAGAAAAAGAAAATAATAAATAAAAATCTACAATTTTTATGCCTTTAATATTTGTATTTAATAAAAATAGCAATATCCCATTTTTATTAAATTTTGATTTGAGAAAGCGTTTTTTTTAAGCTCTGACTAAAAAATGCTAAATAGAAAAGCTTCTTTGGTTTAGCATGTTGAATTCACTCTTTCAGTTTATCTGGGCAGGCCCAGAACATCCTGTATAACAATAATGTAAAATAAATAAAAACACAGATATGACTTACCAAATTAATATTGACACTGTACATCATAATTTTATATGAATCTAGAATTGTATATTAATCCGAGAAGATGGATGCAAACGCAAGATGAAAAATTGGACATCTCGGAAGCTCAGGCAATTTTTGTCCATCCAGACAGAAACGTTAAGGGTGCCGTTTAAAATAGGGTAGCAGGTGATTCGGTCCCACCCGACCAGCGTAGTTTCAAAAGTGCACACGAGCGAAGAAAGACTCTTGTGTTACAATACGGCCCCATGCCAGTTGCCACCATCCACCGCGTCCGCATTACATCCCTCCACGGTTTCGCGACTCTTCAAGCCCTTCGCATGGCCTCTTGTTACACCCCTGTCGTCCCTCCTTAAGGCTTCGCTTGGGATGGGGTTACTCGTTACGGCTGCTTCTCGAGGGGGCACTTTTTCTATGTAACGCGCGGAGCACACACCAAACGGAAAAATGAATCCCCTCGAGCTCGCGGAAATTATTCAATGCGAGTCGTTCTCGCATGCATATCTTATGTTTGTTTGCTTTTCCACGCGCTCTGTAACGTATATACTTGCAACGCATACAAACTGAACATTAGATTATCTCGGAGTTAGATTAGTTCGCGATCGTCAACCTTTTACATTACGTTCTCAGTTTATCGTCGACATCCGCGAATGAAATGTCAGAATCTCTAATTTATCATTATCTGCAATCTCAGTTTTTCTTCTTCTCCCGACTCTCTCAAGGTTTTCAAGGATTTACATGATGGACGTGATTTTAGTTTCGTGCAACAGCTTCATCTTCGGGGCAACGGGTTTCCGTTGCGGACGTCTGAGGAGAATGCCCGGAGGAAATCTCGTCGTGATCGACATCCAACAGGCACTCCGGCAATCGTACGTGCATCCGCAGTAACGCGAATCCGATGCTTTTAAATGACGTTCGCCGCACAGTCGGACTGGAGCGGGCGACGTTAGTGTCTTTTGCGCGCGCGAGCGCCCGCGCCGAAGGGGGTTTGGCGCGGCTCCAAGCACGCGGGGAAGCCCCGGGTAGCTTCTTTTCTACGCTATTGGCCGGAGTCGTTTTCTCTGGAAACACAGAAAGACATCCGTCTCAGCTCATTGTCGCAACAGTGAGATACTTCGGGACGCCAGCGACGGCTACCGGACGGTAAGTTACCGGTTTACGAGTCCTTTTATGAGAATGTCTGAACGAGGAACACGGACGACCGGTCGTCCCTTCCGCTGTCTCGTCGAACGACGGCCCACGATCGGAGCGCGATTGACAGTCGTGTGCACAGACTCGGTGAATTCCCACTCGCGATTCACCGATCCACGATTTTCTCGCCGAGAGCGTTTGATCTATGATTTACAGGGTAATAATCGAGAAACTACTGAATGCCTGTTATCTTGTGATGAATGGGCGGAATAAAATGAATTAAAGATCATCCGGCAAAAGAAACCAGCCCATTTTTATTTGCTCATAAAAAAGATAGATTCATAGACTTGTAAAAATAAACATAAGAAAACTGAAATAAAACTAAAAATGATGGGTTTTTCTGTAGGTTTATTTATTTTTATTTATTTTACGTATTCATTATAAAATAACAGTTATTTAACTATTTCACGTTTGTCATTTTACATGCCTTTCTCGGTCTTGATAACAATTAAAGATGGGATCAAATTTAATAAAAATCTAAATAAAATCCAATAATCAAGTTTCATTTTTTAGAAGTAATTAATTCCGAGTAATTAATTAATATATATAATTAATAAAGTTATTAGTTTAAAGAATGTAATGTGTAAAGATTTAAAGTTTAACTTTTATTCCATATTATTAATTATTTTTATTATATTTAATTTCAACGTTTGATAATCTAATATTTGTAATAAAAAAATAACATTAAAATAATTATCGATTTATACAAATATTTTAATTTGAAGGAAGTTAAAGTTTCTAGTAAAGTACTCATAAAAGATTAAAATATATTTGATCTAAATTCAAATCCACAGAAAGTAGTACTTTTGTTCTTCGAAGTATTTATAGAGAATTTAAATCCATTTCCAAGTTCGAGTCTTGAAAATTTTGCTGTTAGTTTTCAAAGAAAGTTCAAAATTATGCCAACAGATTTTAACTTAATACCATCGCTAATAATAATGCATTTCCTCAATAAATATTTCATTTTTTTATTTCATTCGTATCCATATATCATAGAAAAAGAGAGAGGTGCAGAAGAAATTGATAGATGATTTAATTTTAAGTAATATCCAGATGGTAATCGTTAACTATCCATTGAACTAATTAGATTATCCAAGCTAATCCAGACTTGCGATCGATACTAGATTTATCCTTGAATTTTACTTTAGATTGGGTATCTTGTCATGTAGTTATCTTACCATGTAGCCGTGCATAATTAACGTGGGGAAATGTAGAAGTTGAATCTGTGTTAAACAGTTGTATCGTCGAACCGTGACTATAACATTTCCTTGTGTGCACACCGTGTTATTTGACTGTATTCCAGCCTGCAGCTTCCTTCCTCATTGGTTTCGTGCTCGGAGCGCGGGGGCCCCATGAATCAGTAATTAATGCACTTGCCAACGGGTAATTAGCAGCGACACCCCATGTCGAGTACTTTCTGAAATATGTATCGTATACTGTGCTATTAAGGCTTTGATCGACGCAGCAGGTGAACGAACCTGGGGGCTTCCTATCCGCGATCCCAATGCGAGCGTATCCTCGCGCGCGGAAGACGTCGCGTCGCCCGTAATCGAATTAGATAAATATCTGAACGTGCATCCTGCCGGCGGAAGCACGGCTTATTATGACGGAAGTTCGAACGGCAACCGCCTCGCATCGTGACTCGACGGACGGTGTGTCCCTTGGGACACTGCGCCCGTGACATCGGTGTTATCGATGGCGAAGGTGTTGCTGCTGTTGTTGTTTGACACTGATGGCAAATCGATATCCACGCGTAGTTAATCCTCGTCCTTTACTCAGATTTCGCATGTACTCGTATCCGTATCCAAACAAAAAAGAAATAGCCACAGATAGCCACGTATTTATAATTCCTTTTTCTTAAACAAACTTAACTTGCACGTGTATATTTGCATATAATTAATTATACATATATTATATAGTATAAATTAGAAATTCTTTTTATCATATAGGTATTATAAAAATTAGAAAACTTTTTTCATTATATATTAGAAGTTAAATACAAATGAAATCATAACAAAAGAAATTCCTTCTACTTACTCTTTTTTTTTTCTTTTTAAAAGAGTTGTCCGTGATATATTTTTGTTTCAAGTGCGATATACTCCGCTTAATTCACAATTTTAACTGGACATTCCGTTTTAACGAGCGCGCGAGTATATTTATGATTTCGCAGCTCTGTTCGATCCAAGGGAGCATGCAAGTTTGCTCAAACGTAATATCGTAGAACCGAATTGTTCCCCCCGTATTGAGTTAAACGGCGCTTGCGATATCGAGCCGTCTCGTGTGTACAGCGAACGCGAAAGTTTGCCCGGAACTCAATTCTAGTCGAATCACTTCGTTATTGGTTTTTATAAAGCTGTGCACGATGTATTTTCAAAAAGAGCAAAACGCGGGCGGTAATACAGAGCTCGAAACCGAAACAAGTTCATAAATTCCTTTTCATCGATTTATTAATCCTGTACTTCCACAAATTTCGATACGATCTCCCTGCGGGACTTCCTTTCGCAGAAGTACAACTACCACCGGCTTCTAATTTATCGCGGCATTATTACGGCATAAAATGTCAAACGTTATCGATTCTTTCGCCGGTCTTTTTCTATATTAAAAACCAGAGATGAAATGTTGTCTTTTATTGGATTCAACAGCGAAATAAAATACCGCTCGATTTTTTTCGGTGAACAACATATCGTATTGTTCAAAATTCATCGAAATTCTAATATCCATTTCCACCAATGCAGATTGACTTTAATCTCCGTTTGACTTTTCATGTATTTCCGATTCTTACGGCTAGAAAAAGATAGGAAGTAAATTAAACCGAGATTAAAATTAATTTACATTGGACATAGAGGTGAAAAATTGCAAAAACTATAGTAGAAACAAATAGCGAGACTATCGGCGAGACGCGACGATGGATAATTAATGGTATCTACTTAGTCGCGTAAAATAGTTTAGCGTCCCGTCGTGTTTGCACGCTGCCATTGTTTGACAGACGTCTCGCCGCAAGCGCACCGCGAATTGACTCGTGCGTGGCGATAATTTACGTTTGAAGCGACAGGTCAATTTAGTAGTGCGGGATCTTCGTTTATCGAACAAGGCCATTTTCTTTCTCGCAGACCTGCCAGCGAGACATTTAAATATCTTTTTTGACATTTATGTATTAATTTTAGCACGAGCTGTCTTTCGAAGTTCAATCAATAAAGTTCAATTATAAAAGTATTCCTTTTAACTTTAATTCGCAAACAGCTTTCTAATGTTGGTTTAATTTAATTAAGTCTCGATATCGATAATATTAAATATTTTTCGTATACGTTGCATATTAACGTGCCGTACCTCCCCTAACTCGCTACAACTCAAAGTCATCCCGTAATGACTTGTTTCGTAAGTATCCCTCGTCCGAGACAAATTGAATCAGTTTCCGCTCGGCGAACGTTGTCTTCTCGGGTTGACCTATTTAAGCGCGTAATCTAACGGGGAGAGTATTGACTGATGTCTCAATCTCTCGGGAACTTTCAAGGTAATATTCGACGGTGATATTTTTAGAACACAGCAATGTCCCCCTCACGCGTCGCGCTAGCGTATATATCGACGCGCTTCAGCCTGCAAATAAATAATTTGTCCGTTCGTTTACTTATATACCAAGGTTTCTGGACCCTCGCCGCAGCCATATTGAATTATGACGTCGGAGGCGAGAATGAGTATTCGCCAAATTGCTAACCTTGATCAATAAAGATCAAGGATAGCATTCGTCGGATTTGAAAAGTGCGTTAAAGTAATGTAATGCGTTATTCTATCCAAATTTATATTTATTTGCAAGTGGCACGGGCGCAAAATCAGCGTGTCATTCTCGCCTCTGACGTCATAACTCAATATGGCTGCAACGAGGGTCCAGGAGCTTTAATTCCCCGAAAAGCATCGGATGCTCAAAATCTGATTCGTGTATCAACCTTCTGTTGCTTAAAATATGTGTCAACGAGATCGGCTCTCGCGATAAACTGGAACTGGAAATTCGGATCGTCGCTGAGACGACGCGAGAAAATAGCGTTCTTCAGGGCGCGATTTAGGCGCGCGTGAAACTTTTGAATCTTCAAGAAATCGGGTCGGCACCCGTCAAGCTTATCCTCGTCAACGACGTGGGAATGACGGTCGCGCGCGGGGTTGATATATCGGGACGAGATTACCGACGTAAGAACACTCTTTCCCCCCCCCCCTGCTTCCCCCTCGGTGTCAAATCCCGCGAGACGCGTGAGCGGGGGCGAACGTGGGCCATTAGCCGCGCTCCGCCTCGTACATATCGAGTACCTGTCGCTGGCTCTGAGGATTCAATTTTCACGTTTCGGGCGTGAGAGCAAGCGGGAGAGCGTAGGCGGGGGGAGTCGCTCAAAAGTGTTCTTTTTTTTTGGTCCCCGTCCCCCTCTCCCGATTTTTTTCCTGGGATAATTCAACAACGTTCTGTCTGCAACGTTCCGTGATGCGATTCTTCCCCCTTCGGCCCTTTGGACGGTTAGTGCCGTTGATGGAAGAGCTGGCACGCGATTTGCCAGCAACAATGTACGACTTTAATCCGACAAAACCGTCGTTGTCCATCTGCCGATCAGGGGATGAAATATCGCGCTCTCGCGATCATCCGCGAAACGGGATGTTATTGTAGTGACTTATGGCAATTATATACATATTTGTTCTCTGAATAAGACTAAAGGGTAAACCGGGGTATGGTGGCCATACCAGAAAAGATGGCTATAGGCTGTAATTTTTTTAAATAATTGTTAAATAGTGCATTTTTTAAATCATTTTGAAAGAAGATCGATATTTACAGATAATCTGTAAATATCGATCTTTTTTTTCAAAATGTATCTATGAATATCGATCTTCTTTCAAAATGATTTAAAAAATGCATTATTTAACAATTATTTTAAAAAATTACAGCTATGGCCATGTTTTCATCACCCCAGTTTACTCTAAGCAATTAACTCCGGGTCCAGTGAAGTTTTATTCAGCCGGCAAGAAATTTCAACAACATGTATAAAGGAATTTTAAAATAAAGATATTCTGCTTTTGTATCATTTTTAAAAATAAAATTAGATTTTCCGGTTATTACAACAATTTTAATATCCTCTTAACAAAATAGATCGGACAACCTTAAACAAGACGATTTGTTATCGTAAATAACATACAATTTTTAACAAGTGAGAAATAAAAAGGAGCTTTGAAAATTCAAGTGATTGACGATGCATAAATTAATGTTACATCGATCTTTAATAATTAATAAAATTATTAAAGTAACCGTTTCGACTCTACTTTGAGCCATTTTCAGCAACACAGTAACAATTACACCCAAAATGATCTTACGTTCTCCAGTGAGAGATAATAATAGTAGCTACACGCGAAATTTATGCAGTTTTTAGACAGCGTGCGTACGCTCGAGATACGTGCGTCGTTGTGCGCGCATGTAAATTAAAAAAAAACGCACCTTTGTGTCCCGCGCGATTCACCGTTTGAAAGTTATGGAATTGTTGTGCACATGACAGGACGCGCTGCGGGAAAAGCGCATGGACGAAATACACCGTTCGCGCACATACATTTGGAGTATCTTGGTGTTATTCAGAAGCGTGTACGAAAATCGTATCGCACGCCGCGCGTAACTCGTCGGAAATTTCACCGAGACGCTTTACAGCTATCGTAAAACTGTTAGATCTACGGAGAAGAGAGAAGAAGAAAGAGAGAGGGAGACAGCGATCGAGTTATAAAAATAAGAGAGTAAAAAAAAAAATAAGCCCCGTCGCGTCGAACGTACAAACTGCGAGACCGTTGCGCGACTTTCGTTTCTCAATAAACATTTCACGTCGCCGTAAAGTACGAAACGGTATTGTGAACCGTTAAATAATATTTTATCGCGCTCGCGATGCTGCGGAACGTTACGAATCGCCCGTCTGATCTCCGCGAGAACCGTGCAGTTTTCCACGTACGGTCGTTGCCCCGGGAAGTTCCCGAATTAGATCGGGCCGATTAAATTAACAACGATCGATCCTGGCAGAAATAAGATTTTAACGTTTTGCCGCGAGACCGAGGGTATAATTATTCAGGATGCATCAATCATTCAACTGGACACGTAGGTACTCCTCATCTGGAAAGCTTGACGCTACTAAAAGCCTTCCTATGCAACACACAACGTGCAGTTGCATTAAAGCAATGTTGCAACAAGATTGCAATCTTGCGGCAATATACAATGTAACTGCAAATTTTGTGCTGTGTGCAACGAGATTGCAATCTTGTAGCTACATTGTCACAATGTAAATGCAACACTGAAAAAAAATTCTGATTAAAAACGAACGAATCAGAAAAATCTTGTAGGATTGATCAAATATTCTGGTTATTTATAATAGGAATTCTGGTTGTTATAAACTATAAAGTATTGACTTCTATTATAATAACTAGAATATTTTATCAATCTTACATGATTTTCTGATTCATCCGTTATTAACCAGAATTTTTTTTCAGTGAAGCTTTGAGCTGTATGCAACAAGATTGCAATCTTGTAGCAACATTGCCAATGTAACTGCAACACTGAAAAAAATTCTTGTTAAAAACGAACGAATCAGAAAAATCTTTTAGGATTGATAAAATATTCTGATTATTTATAATAGAAATTCT
>VBVQ01005457.1:0-11705 GCA_011636635.1 Tetramorium simillimum | reverse complement strand
TTGCTTTAATTTACAAAATTTTACTTTTTTTCACATAAATATATATAAATATATTCAGAGAAAAATATTGATGATAATAATAATAAATTTATTTTTACACTTGTTTATGGAAAAAGGTAGGTGGCGGTGTTCTTTATTTTTCTCAAAGAAGTATGGTCACCGTACGCATACATTCTATTTTTAGCAGAGTCACAAAAAACTTTTTTAAGTCTAGGTGACATTAAGGATTATTATATAGTTGCCCATTTTATACTATTACCACTACAATATTTGCGTGAATGAATAAATTATATATATATATACGTTTTTAGAATCATATTGATAATGATGCAACCAATGTGCACGTGTTACTCAAAGATTATCGAAAATGCGCGCGTTATCGATGGCGTCGCAGAAATCCGACGGCTTTCTCTTCCGAGGCGAAATTGCTCGTAAGTCGATACTAATCCTTTCACGATCATCGCGACGAGAAAAAAAAGGCGGAACATCTGTCGCGACGGAGGACGTGGCCGATGGCGATCGTCCAGGGAGAAACAACAGGGAGAAACGTCGTTTGTATATGTATAATACGCGCGCGCAGCCGCCTACCGGCGCGTTAGCGCCGCGACGTGAAGGCGCTACTGACAACTCATTCTCCGGTTCAAGGAAGTGTCGGCGAAGATTGGACGGACTCGACGTGGATTAAACTGGTCTCGGGATTCACGGAACCGAATTGCACCGCGGCAGCGGCAACATCCGCGAGCGACTACCTATAGCGTGGCGTGGTCGGTTCAAGGAACTCGGTCGCTGCCGCCGGCGCGCGCGCTGATTTTCAGCGCGTCGCGTCGTCTTCGGTATCGATGCAGGGAGAGGCGCGGGACTCGGCACGCCGATATATGAGAGATTCGTTCCGTTTCTCTCAAATCAATATATTTTTATCTCGGCGAAGACGCGGGCACACAAGAGTGAAACAGGATTTTCCGGATCCCCCGTTTGTCCGCAAGACGCTCGCGCGCCTCGCGCTCCACTATCGGGGCTTCATCTCTCACGCGAGGCTGTTGTCGACGCATAATAATCCGATTTGAAACACGATCCTGATACACGATTTCACGCATTTCAGAATACAGGATTAATGTTGGCCGTAATTCCAAAGTTCGCGGGCATAGAGATTTCAAAATGTCGATCAGAATTGCTCAATCGTCAAATGCGTTTCGATACATAGGGAAAGATCGGCGAAGAAATGGAGGTGCGATTTATCCAAGCCGATGCTTCGGCAGGGCTCGAGAAAGAGAGAGAGAGAGAGAACGGTTTAAATTAGTAGCATAATCGCGTCCCGGAGCGGCGACCGTAACTGCGTCATCGGCAACGCTGGTCGGGGATTCTGGTTGTTGGACGATTTACCGCAGCTCGCCTCTCTGTCCTCCCTTTTTCTGGCTCTTCTTGTCGGCTGCCGTTTCTCGTTTGCTACCGTTCATCCATAACCACCAGTGGCATCGGCCGGGTGCTATTGTGTGCTTTGTGAGCCCGAGGAAAGGAAACGGGCGAAGAAAAGAGAAGGAGACGACGAATTCGTACTACGTGACGGTACTTCCATTGGACGGAGTTCAAGTTCAGGGAAGCGCGGGCGGTTTCGCAAAGAGAGGCGCGAGCAGAGACGGTCTGATAGAGACGGAGCCGTCTCTATCTCGCCTCGGTGTTGGTCTAGACAAGAAACAAGTGGATTGTAGCCGCTCCTGGTAATTTACTGAAGGCTCCGTGAAAGCAGATAATCCCTCGATAAAGTTAGCTTAAGCAGATACGATACCGGCGAGCGTACGCGGAAGTGGAAAGGCAAGGTATATAAGTAAAGGCAAATAGACAGCGGCGAGGAGAGACTGACTGTTGCGAAGAGCGTGCAATTAATGGCGTTTAATCCGTCATCAATATTAATTCATTCTTTTAAAATATATTTACTGGACTCGGCAAGACTGAAAATACTTTTCTGACGGGACGTTGCTATATCACGATACCCAAGACAATAATTTCCAGCCGGGGAGTGAGGCTCATGCACGTCTTACTAACGGCTGTTAACATTATCCGCGGTGTGCGTGCGTGCGTATGCGCGCTGTTATCCACGCACACACAAGCGCACCTCCGTGCGCAGTGTCGCACGCATCGCGCACACTTAACAGTCGTGACACACGCACGACGTGCGCGGCACTCGATGAACCAAAACAAACCAGTGCCACAGCGAGAGAGCGGGACAAGGAGACGAAGAGGAAGGACAGGGAGAAGCACGGCAGGGAGGACAGGCGCGTTGGAGACGGGGAGAGATGCACAGACAACAAACCCGCCTCCACATGCATTAACACCTTCAAAAGTAACCACGACATCGGGCTACACCGACGCAATGATGCCTGCACTCGCACCATCGTCCCGCTGCTTCTTTCTCTCTTTCTCTCTCTTTCTCTCGCTTTTCACTTTGGCCTGCCTCGCGTCAAATTGTAAATACATCGCACGGAACAAAAGCGCGCATTACGAACAGCTGAAGTCGCTTTGTACGTTGCATCATGCTGTCGATCATGCGCGAAGCAGCTCTAACGACGTGAGAGCGCGGAAGAGGCTGTGCGCCAAGTGTTTTGATCGCGCAAAAGTACGGGAACCGGGCGATTTGAATTAATTTCGCGATTAGAAGGCGAGGTGCGAGAGCCTCGTACGATAACAAGTGTTGCAGGTATTAATAAATTATCGTCCGAGGGGGCAGCGCACTCGCGTTACACAACCATAAATTGCAGCCTCTGAAAAGATCGCCGGTTTCCTCTCTGCCGCTTATAACAGTATTCGCTCGTTTTATATTTCAATTTTATCCATGCGCCTGGCCGTGCGGTTCATGCGCACCTGTTTTCCCTCTCTTTCTCTCTCGTGGAAACCCGCCGCGCGCGCCCGCGGGGTCGGGAGAAAGAGCCGATGATTTTCCGAGAGAGACTTTCACCCTTTTCCTGCCCCTACTACTACGGGCGCGTACGGGGCAGCGTCGCTATTTAGCACCGCAAACAACACCACTCGCCCCCGTCGCGTCGCCTCGCCACTCCGCCCGAACGCATTCGGTGCGTTCTCAATCCCCGGCGTGCACCATCGCGCCCGGCCAAGAACAAGTTCAGGCAGGCATCGAGAAAGAGACGAGGAGAGCCAGGATGAAGGTGGAGGAACGGAGCAGGGAGAGAAAGAAAAAGAGAGAAAGTGAACGAGGGAGCAGCGGCGGGAGGGAAGAGCGGGAGGACGGTGTCGTTGGTCGGAGCGAGAAAATAGGCGAAGCTACGGAGAAACGGAGACGGAGGAAAACGGAGAGAGATCTCTCTCCCCCTCACTCTGCCTCGCGCGAGCGCGAGCGCGAGCGAGCGCATGCAGTTTAAGACGCACACCGCGCGGGGACCGTGTGTTTCCAGCACGCACACACGTGCGTGAACCAGTCTAACCACCTCATCACGAACAATCTCCTCGTGTTACTCTTTTCCTCTCTCGTTTCTATCGCGCTCCTCGTCTGGCGCAGGCCGCGTGGCAGGGCCCCTCTTTGTTCAAAGGCAATCAGCAGGCCCCGATAACGGGCCTACTCTGTCGTAACCCAAGACACGAATGCACACAGACGCGTTGACGGGGAGCACCGGAGCACGTAGCGAAGACGCAAGACGTCGGGGGAGAAGGGACCGAGAGAGAGAGAGAGAGAGAGAAGCGTCGCGTACAAATACGCGCACATCCGCGCGGAGCGCACTCGCGCAGAGGAGAGATGCGTAAAAGATTCCCCGTAATAGAAAAACGAATCGGCACGGAGACGGTTTTTGCCGCGACGCGGATTTCTTAGGATCCTCGAGAGAGGCGGCTGATCGACGGTTAGCGGCTCGTGGAAACGGTAGCGCGCGGTTGGACGCTTCTTTTTCGCGACTCGTTTACGAGCGGCCGCCGCTGATACGCAGAGACAATTTGTTAGCGTGGACGTCGCGCCGCGCCGCGCCGGAGCGGCGGAGAGGGAGTGAGCAGGGTTGAAGCAACCGCGTTCCACGAAACGAATCCCGCGACCAGGGATCGCATTAGCCGTCGAATCGATAGCTCGTAATCCAATTAACGCCATATATGCGTGCGCGAGCGCAAGCACGCTGATCAAAGGATTGATCGCACAGAGCGAGCCGTCCCGTTATAATTGCTTCGGCTACCGGTGTTAACGACTTTGCAAATTAAGGAGAAATTCCATTTCCGATTGATGAATTCTACCGTAACGACTGGCAAGCTGTTCATAAACTGTTGGGAGTCGGTAATACGGTCTGAAAGACTGCGTGTGTCGAGGAATTATCTATTCTGTATTGCCTCGATAGAGAGAGCCGATGGATTCCTCTTCCTGCACGATAACTCAAAAGGTACATCAGATACGTTACACCTTTTGTAATAAACCCTTAACAAACCGTTCGCCTGTTGTACACTTCCTACAGTATTAATACTCCCGGAATAAACGCGTACTCGTTGTTCTGATTG
This sequence comes from Tetramorium simillimum, assembly GCA_011636635.1. Taxonomy (NCBI): domain Eukaryota; kingdom Metazoa; phylum Arthropoda; class Insecta; order Hymenoptera; family Formicidae; genus Tetramorium; species Tetramorium simillimum. The sequence goes on along the minus strand of VBVQ01005457.1, from coordinate 7,223 downwards.
CGATATGCGAAAATTAATGCGATAACTTGGAAGATTGCTGCTTCGAATCAATAAATACGAGGATTGGGTCGAACCGCATCCGACCGTACATTCAACTAGATAATTAGTTGCCCAGTACATTCAATATATGCTGGACTTGCAATTACTCCGAATATAAAGTCTACATACTTTTAATTAAACAAAAAAAAAATCTGTCGTTAATATGTTCAAAGAAACTACCCGTAATAAAAGTCTGTTGTCTATTTCGACCATTTTACTAGAAAATATTTCTTTTTTTTAATCACATTTTTTAGAAATTCCTCGTTTCGTCAAATTTCGCTTATGCGTTGCTTCCAAATTTTTAAATGTGTATATAATATATAATTATTTAATTCTTTATCAATATATGCGTAGAAAACTCTTCATAATTCCTATTCAACTTTCGATCAAAATATTCGAAGGTCTACGAAACCCAACTTGGCGAGTCACGCGGCAGACAAATCGAAAGCGAGATCGCGTGTTGCAATTTCATGTCAACAAACTCGCCGCCGACGCTATTACTACTCCTATCCTAATTTAACGTATTAAAGCACACGTGATCCGTGAAACGAGAGCATCTCTTCCGGGCTCGGAGGCGCGGCGAGAGGAGGCGTCTCGAGCGTGCCCCCGACGAGAGAGAATGCTATCGCTCTCGCTTCGCTGGCTAATGTCACGCGTCGAAAACGATTATTCCGCGGAGGTTCAGCGCAGAAAGGGAGGAAAGATCCAGGTCGCGGCACGCATGAGCGCGCACGCGGCGTGGAATTATTACGAAACGTCTCGGAGCTGTCCGCGAGCGTAGGACTGCGGAGCGCGGCGTTTAGGACCGGTTGCAATTTACATAGGTCGTCGTCGTCGTCGTTGTCGTCGTCGTCGTCGTAGTACGTGCGGCGGTGGCGGCAACGGCAGTCCGATGCAATCGGATCGATGTTATTAATGGGAAAACTGTGGAGCATGGCCGATATTGTCGCCGCCGACGGGCGCGAACGGCGCCGTTTAGATATGAAGATCGACGGCGAAAGGTTGCGAACGGCGCCACGTCTTCCCACGTCCTTGACAACGTACTCTTCTTATCGTCGACAGGCATGCGTCCCTTCCGCAAGCTTCCGCGCCGACGTCTAGCGTCTTGTCTGATTGACACGCGATAGCCTGTCATGGACCTGAGTGCAACACTGAACGGCTATTTCTACCCGATATTGAAACCGGTGTCTGGTTGACTATGCCATGAACAAGATAATAATTCAATCGGATCGCATATCATCCGCCGTGGAGTCGCTCCTATTAATTCCGGCAGCGGCAAGTGGCCGACGCGATAACGTATGCGCGTACAAAACGCGAAATAAAAATTAATTACAACGATGCGCGCACATTTAAATTTTTTATAATCATCGTAACCATTAGCTAAAATATGCAATGTAATATTTCCTGGCATGTAAGGTCGATCTAATTACGTGTCGATGATGGAATATCGGATAAACAACGTGCGCGCGCGCGCGCGCGCGCGGCAAGATCATTTTCAAGACGCATCGCGTGAGCGACTCGCTCGAAAATACCGCGTACGCGATTTTCTGCTACGGGGAACGCCGCCGCCCTCAGCCGGTTCCACGAGCCCCGCGACCTCGAGAAATACCCCCGAGTGAGATAACGGATGGCGGGACGAAGTAGGAGCCCGCGCGCAGAGCGGTGCAGAGCGACGAAGGCGAAGGCGGTGAAACGACGGCGAAAGGCGTGCGACGGTATACCGCGTCTCCGGCACCACGATGTGTCTTTACGCATTCGTAGTAACCTAGAAACGAGCCGGTGGCGCGTGCTGGCGTCGTGTACACGCCGGGAAAGATTAGCGGTGCGCGGCGCGGCGTGCACCGACCACGACGACCAGCGGCATGCGCCGCGTACGGCGCGGCGCGGCGCGGCGCGGCGCGGCGCGGCGTACCGCGATACGCGTGTACGGTGCATTACTTTCGCCGTTCGGTGAACCGCATCAATGCCATCGCGAGCGGTGGCCGGTTGACTGGCTAGAGCTGACCAGCGCTCGGCCGAGCGCTGGTCAGCCACGCCGCTGCAGTCCCGACGGCCAGGCAGGGACTGCCCGGAGAGAAACTGGTCAACTGGAACCGGAGTTGTGCTACCGCTGGACCGGCCGTCGAGACACCGGCCGGACTCCGTGAAAGACGTGGGTTCAGGCCCGGGACAGCTGGGCAGATACATCGGCCCACGCTGCAAGCCGTAACGTATTGCGCTATAAAGTGCAGGACATGCCGCTCCGCTCCGCTCCGGTCGGGCCGATCCCGATGCCGATGCCGATGCCACCTTCTTTCTTCGTTTCTCGCACGCGAGCAGCCTACTTTTTCGCCGCGTCTCCCTGTCCCTCGCCTTCCGCGTCCGTGGAGATGCGTAGGAAGCGAAAGGGAAAACCGCTCTTGCTAAATGCGCGCAGGTAGAAGAAACTGCAAGGTACGTTCGACCCTGACGGAAGGGTCCGGCCGCGCGCGGACTCTCACTTTTTTAGTAGAAAGGACCTTAGAATCCTGAAAACGGCTTAGCAACAATCGAGGTAGCATCTCAAACCGATACCTATTCGGACTAGCAAATATTTATTCAAAAGAACCAGTAGAGGTAGCTTAGAAGCACCTATACAAATTTTGCTAGGTTCGTTTTAATACGTAAATAAATATAGAAAATTGTAAACCATCGATTTAGTAGACAAGTATATTTTCGGTTTTCTCCTTCATGTTCGAAGAAAATCATTATTAAAGTTTTATTATTGCAATTTATTTCGCCGTTTACGTTTTCTTAAGAATCGAAAAATTTATGCGATAAACAATCAGCGAAAAGAAAATTATTTCCCGAGACAATTCACTTCCTTATACTGCAGTCATTGCAGTTTCTTGGAACTGAGTTTTGAAATGATTCCAACGATGAAAAAAATTCTTCAACGCGTAAGAAAAGAGGACATAATGCTGCATCGATAACCGCACTTTTATACGAAATAATCGAGAAAACCGCGTTTGTTTCTACAGCTATAACGCGATGTTATTTTCTAATATCCATTTACGGATTTATCGTTCGCTCAGGATCTTCTCGTTATCGATGGGTAGCTTCCGACGCTATTCTAGCTTACCGGGATGAAACTATAAATTGTCTGGTTCGCCGTCGCGCCGGCGTGGCCCTCGATGAGACGGGAAGGGAGATGAAGAAGGACAAAGTGCCGGTATATTTAATGGTAGTTAACAGAGGGAACTGGTATTGGTACAGTTCTGTGTACGGCGAGTACTCGGCTCGGCGTCAGTGTTGGGGTATCGGTGGTGGGGTACGATGCAGGTGTTGGCCTTGGGCTCCCTAACACCAAGCATACAATCTCTAAGGCTCGCCTATATACGTGTTTCTCGTACGTTCCGCACACACGTACACACACCACCAAGCGAGATTCCGTGTTGTACACTCATAACGCGCGATACACCGTTCAATTCGGGCCTTTGTTTATACGCGGCATTCTCGTTTCGTAAAATCGCGTTTCACGAAACGCAGGGCGCGGCGGGGGCACGCGGGCTGAACGCGCCGCGGTTGATTTGCCGCCCCGCGAGATTTAGAGACGCCCGATTTAACGCTCCCGCGCCGGATAATCGCGCGCGAACGGCTATCCTCCCCCCACGCCCACGCGATCAAGGATTTCGATGCGATTAGAGCGGTTGGTGCAAGGACAGCTGACTTTCCAGCGGAGAGGTCTATCGTTGAATTAATTCGTTTCACAATGGGACAAGGGTACGATTGGCGATTCATCGACGGATCGCAGCTACTGGTACACCTTCGAGTGGCCTAAATCGTCCGCGGCCGCGATATCGTATCAGTCTCCGATTGTTACTCGTTGTATACGTTCTGCGTGCCGTGTTTGTGAAATTATTTCATCAATATTTACGAGTTAAATGACGCCAAGAGAAATTAATATTACTCTTAGCCGTGCATCGCTCGTAAGTCTAATCTACCAGTCACTCGGCCGTCGCGGCGTTCGGCCGTAAACATGGCGATCGCGGCGATGCCGAGGGACTCGCATGAATATGTACGCGATATTCCGCTGGCTGGCACACGAATCACGAAGGCGTCGGAGATGGCGTCAGCTAGACCGCCGCGCGGATTTATCCCGCGCCGGTGGTGCGCGGCGAGGTCTGCCATTAACGCTATCGTATATATTGTTATTATTCCGGGCGCGCTTTTATGCAAAGCAGACGAGGGACGCGCCTATAGGTATCGCGATAGCGGCCGATCGATGGAAGAAGGCCTTGGAGAAAGTAGATACACGCCGACCGCCATCGGCGGGCACATCATCGCCGCGGCGCGAGCGGCGCGGCGTCAGCGGGCCCTCTGCCGAGGCGCGTGCATCTCTCGCTCGCTCGCTCGCTCGCTCGCTCACGCGCGTAGCACGGTGTGGCTTTCCAGCATCGAGCGGGAATAAATTACCCGTGGTGGTACCGTTACTGTCTCGCGCTCACCCGCCACGCCGTGTTTACTCCGCACCGGCCACGCCGAGAGATGTTCGGGATTTTCAAGATTGATGCCGCCGAGCCGAGCGCGAGCACGAAGCTAAATATTTGCTGTAATAATATCGCTATTATGGCGAAGCCGTATCAACGCGGTATACACGGGGATGTGTGATTAATATGACCGAGAGAGTTGGGCACAATGAACTGTTAAGTAAGCACATTTGCGCTCGCGATGTGCTTACTTTTTGGGCGAAGACTGTGATGGAAATTAGAAAGAAAGAAATATTCCGGGCTAATATAGTCCAACATATTCGATACGTTGGAAGAAAAAAATTTAGATGACAAGAATATATTTTTTATTATCAAATTATTGGAATGACGCGTGGCTCCGTGTTAACGCGAGTGATTAGTAACAGAAGGGTCCCGAGTTTAAATCCCGGAGTCTTATCCCACATACAATTTTCAGCGAGAAGTCACAGAAGATTTTTATAGATCTAGATGACACTAGGGGCTAAAAAAAATAATCCTACTCGCCGATCTTATTACACAACTATTAAAAATATTAAAAACGTATAATAATGGTTTCGAGATTGCAATATACATATAAATATTGCGAAATATTTGATTATATAAAATTGAACACCTTGTAATTAATTAGTATCGCAAGAATTTTAATGATAATTTATTAGCTGTTGATGCGCGTAACACGAGCGATAAATGAAAGGATGTGGAAATAAATTATTGTCAATAAGCACCGGGGCGCAATTTACCTCTCCCACGCGTACACCTGGAACGATTTACGATGACTGAAGGGCGTATTGCGTCAAGTTTGTTTCGTCATCCCGACGATATCGAAAATAAGTTTGTTGGAAAAAAAATGGAAATACGTTTTTACATTTTACACAGAACGAAAGAAAAGACTTTTTTAAAATATACATAAAACAAATCCCTTGTCGTATTCCACGTAACTTTGATATGAAGAAATCAAAGTGGCTCTTTCTTCGCTAATGTTAAGAAAAGTGAAGATTTTGTGGTGTCACCACGAGAAAAAAAATCAAGCTACACGAACGAAATATCACGAGATTACCTACAATCGCGCGCGACGCGTGACGTTAGACACGGCCACGTGTCGAAGATGGAGGAGAGGTCGCATAGGTCCTGCACAGCCGGTGGTTCCAGGAAAAGATAATTTCAAGATACGAATAACGAGATGTTCCGAAGATAGCTGTATGCATTCAAGCCATAATCTTAACACACAAACCCTTTACTGATATAAAAAATAAATATGGGCCCGTTGTATTCGATATGCCATTATCGATGTGCAACTATGTTATGTAATACGAAGCCAAACGATAGCCTGTGTGTCAGATTTCCAATCGGTATTAAAAATTATCCTGCAATTTTCTCTCTTATGACACAAGTTTTGAATAATTCATCTTTTCGAAGTTAACGGCAAATCGCGCTTCGTTTTGTATTACGTAAAGAAAAAAAAAAGTATACAATTATTACACGTACTCTCTTCCCGCGTTTTCCACTGTGACGCTGAAAAATCCAATCCAAATGATTACCGCAACAACTTACTCTGAGAAGTCGCAAATACACGCGCGTCACCGTCAGGAATTATTGCCATTACGCCGTTGGGATAATTATCGGTTGCGCATGTAACAACACACGGGAGATCGCGTAACGATACGCATCCCGTGACAGTCAGTATGCAGTAACGCGTATTTATGCGGTGTGCTTGATGTCTACCTAATGTTGAATCCACCATTTACAGCATTGTTCGAATTTCTCTCGTTTTCCTGTGTCAACTTTTTCATAATAGTTGCATCTCTCAAACGTACCTAAAGTTGTCAAAAAAGTTTTTTTTTATTTAGCTAACGTGCGTTCTTCAAATCTCTCACCGTGTTATCAATTATACAAAATTCTGGCGAGTGAACAATATTCACCGACAAGAATTAATCGATTTCGAGGCGAGCGAAAACGTTTCGATAATGAAACGCGAGCCGCTGTGGAACCAGCTTAAGCCTCTCTTCGTGACGACGCTCGCGGTCGAGCAGTGCGCCTCGTGACGTCAGTGGTGACCACGTGCTGAACAAGAGAGAGAGTCGGAGAGTAAAGGAGCCTCTCCGTGCCTCTCTCGTATCGTATGGAGCGTGTGGCCCGGGGATCAAGGACGGTTTTACTCGCGAGAAGCGGGGCCGCGTGTCCCTGCATCTCGTCGTGATGCTGCGGCGGGGGGGAAAGGAGATGTGTGCAAGAGGCAAGAGTGGCTCGGGGGACGAAAGGAGAAGAAAGAGAGAGAGAGAGAGAGAGAAAGAGAGAGAAGAGAGAGGCGGGCGGGGGAGAGGGCGAGTAGGTGAGGGCAGCGACGAAGAGAAAGAAAGGCTGTGTAAAACGAAGGAGAGAGGGACGCGGCCCAAGTTATAATGCTCCGTTCGTCCACTGTCCCGATGAGGTGAGGAAGCGGAGAGAGAGGGCAAGAGAGTACCCTGTCCACTTGCTCGCTTCAACTTCTCTCCGCTGTCTCTTTCTTATACGGGTCTGCCCCGCAGCGTCCCTCCGGCTCCTTCGTCCTCGTTGCACTCTCCACCGGGGGAGATAAAGAGCGGGACGGTGAAGGGAAAGGGACGACAAAAAGAAGGGGTCAGGAGAGAAGAGGGAAGAGAGGGCGGCGAAGGTGGTGGTGGCCACGGGGGAGAAGAACGGGGAACGAGGAAAGGGGGG
>VBVQ01005455.1:0-11707 GCA_011636635.1 Tetramorium simillimum | reverse complement strand
AAATTATTTATCTATAATATTTTATCTTTTTTAAATTCACCTACATTTATTTTATTAATGATTAAATAAATAAATAAATTTAATTCTCACATACATTCTCTTATTCATTTAATTTTATTATATCTTAATTTTATTATATATATTAACTTAGTTATCATAATTCTATAATTTTTAATATTCTACACTTAGAATGTTAATAGTACGTTTAATTTTCAAGATTAATTTAATAATGACGCAGTTACTCCATCGTAATCGTATTACGCAAAAATATACAATACTATGCTGAATCACATGACGCATAACAATCGTTATAGTCATCTTCATCATATCGTCATCTTCATAATAATTAAATTTGTGTGCATATACTTATGCGCACAAATACGTGTGTGTATGTTTGTATGTTAAATAAAGCAAACAAATACAAAATAATCGTGATAATAAAGACAAATGTAATAATTAAAGATATTTTATGTCTTGTAATTTTATAAATATTATTTAGTAAATTAAAGTAAAATGAAATTTTCAATGACGATCTAATGTAAGATCTGATAATGTAAAGTCTAATTAAGAATCAGATTTTTTGAGATCAGTAGCACTTTATCTCAGAATCTTAAGAGATAACTTTCACATTTCAATCGGTTGTAATTATCTCCTATGTTAGTGTTAAACTGACAAGATGGTAGTGATTCAGTAGAGTATGCATTCTTCCCATTTCTTCGGATCAGTATTGTTTTCTTCGATCGAGATCGAGATCATTTCCGATCCCACAACGTCAATTCCCGAGAAAGCGTGGGAACTTTTTTCCATTTATTAGACGTTCTAAACCGGTGAGATAGCCTTATCCGTCCTCTTTACCTCAAATATTTGAAATGCGTCTCACTTTTATACCATCTCTTCCTCCCCTTCTGACAAATTAGCCTATTGAAGAAATTTCAAAGCCACAAGAAATAGCGTTTTTTTCTAAAGTATGATGTAGATAAGTTTAAAGGCGTCATTTCAACAGGTTATTACATTCAATATTCATTTTTACATTAATAATTTTCAAATATTTTTTCACAGAAAACCGAATAAATTGTATATTTATTGTATTCATTATTTTCTTTCATATTTCTCAAAATATTTTTTAAAAAACAGAAAAATTTTTCTATAAAGAATTATATTTCTGTAATAAATTATGTCACATTAATATACCCTATATGTGATGATATTTTATCAAAAACTTCATCTATTTTTTTAGAAAATAAAAATTTGTATATAAATATAATATTATTTTATAGGTTTATAGTGTTTATATTTTTAATTTGACAACATTAGCGGTTAATTATTAATAATTAATTAATTAATTAGATACTCAATCATAGTATGGATTTACAAACAGCGACAGTCAACAGATCGATGAACAAATAAACAAATGGACATGTTAAAGTTGACAAATGTTAATGTAGTTGACAAATTTTAATGATGATTTAAATATTAATTAAGTTATAATTTAATTATACGTTGCATTACAAATATGTGGAATTAATGTCTGTGTTAAATTTTTGAAATGCGTTATCATTATTGAATGCAAGCAGCATTCCGAGAATTAGCCGCAAGGTGACACGAGATGACGAGAAACGCTAACGTAACATACGATGAATGGACACATGCTGATGACGCATTTCCCTTCGTAATTTACCATGATCTAATGTGTTTCATGGTTTCACATGCGTAATGTAATAATGAATTTTACATAAAATGGAAGAAAATATGTAATAACTTTTATTCCTTCAGAAATTCATTCTGCATCGAAAATATCGATGCAAATGTTAAATAATATTACACTTTTTTATATTTCATGGATAATTGTACTTTAAACGGATTTCACTTTAACAAAATTTTCATTTGTGCTTTAAGAAAAAGAAATATAAGATGCCTCATTATTTGTATCAATCTTAATTATAATAATATATTTTTGTATAAATGTTTTTTTTCAGTAAAACGATTTTCTATAATTTCCATAACATCTTTAATTTAAAATTCTAATATAGCAAAATCTGCTTCAGATTATTTAAAAAATACAATTGTGTTAACTATTGTTTCAATCTGAAGAGACAATTCGGAAAAAGTTCCGGAAAATTTAATTCGGGAAAAATAATGTAACAAAAGTAAAATGCAGACTCTTGATGTTTATTGACTAGAAGGGTCTCGTAGTATTTGTTCAACTAGTTTTGCACTTATTTTTAAGTTTTATTAGATACGCAATTCTGTGCGTTATCTTTGAAAATTATATGTCATCACGGAAATAGGGCGCCATCCTAACTGCAATCATCGCGCTTCCGCCATCGCCATATAATCACGTTCATGATGCAGTAAAACGACCTTCACGCCTCACGAAATATATAACAGCATTAATAAGAGAAGCCTTTGAACTTTAGAAAGCAATTCTTAAATGTAGATTTGAGAACTAAGAATAGAATTGAGATAATTTGGCCGGTCTATTTAAAAATTAAAGAAGTACTTGTTAAAGAAAGAGTCACGAAAATTTAATAAGGTATCTTCTTATTTTAGTCTACTTTTCCGATGGCAATATCTCCAAAAGTCTTGTTGAAATAACGAAGTGAGAATCATTCTAAGTAGAACAATGATGTGGGATCGAATAGACTCAACAACAACCTTTATATGCGTTCTCTACCACGCGATTATAACGAAACGTAATTCCATCGTTCCACGAAGGTGCCATGGAACATCGCGCACCTGTACCAACAGCGTTTCCGTTGTATGTGTGTGTACACGTAAACAGGTACACACATGCACGTCGAGATTACGTATGTTCGTTCCGACTGTCATCGGTATAATTACGTTTGCAAACGGCAAACGCACTCGTGCATGCCGCCGACTCGCATCCCGCAACGCCTAAAGCCGCACTCACATCGAAGAAGAGAGAAGATTATGAAGAAATTGTTTAAAAAAAAATTATATTTTGGAAAGATCGTATAAATAGCAAAGAATTGATAGACAAAATTAGGTTTAAATTTTAACGGAAAGCATTTCATTACAGATTTAGGAAAAACCTTTTGTTACTATGTAAAAATAATTCTGTTAACAACGAAAGATATTCTAAAAAAAAGTAAGTGAATTTAAAATTTATGAAAAATTTAAAAAGCGGTAAAAATAATTTAAATACATTAGACAGCGTGACTTAAATATTTAGTAGAACCGTCGTTGCTACAAATAAGTACTTTATATATAGTAAAATCAACAGTTGCAAATAAAGAAAATATTTAAGAAATGTAAATCTAAAGACGTAACGTTTGTTTCTTATTCGTATTTTTCCATTTTTCATAAAATATAATTTTTTAAATATCTTTTTCATGAATGTTAGTTAGCATTTTTAATAAAATAGTTGCAATGATATCAATAAAAACATTTGTTCAATTCATTTACTCACTTCAATGTCATCTTTCTCAATTCCCCGATCGTCGGATTGTAGTCCCGGTCTTCTCCGCTAATTCTTGCCACTCCTTCGTCAACGTTTACCGCATATCCGTTCACCACCAAGTCCACCAAATCCGTGAAATCGTCGTGCTTTCTCATCGTCGATGACAATGGCGTTACCTCGCTTTTCCTCGATTTTTCAACGGTAGGCGTTACGTCGCTATTAGCCTGTTCGCGGCTGCTGTTGCCTCGTTGAAGAAACCGCCGACGGAAATTATTGTAGACGGTGTCGGCGTCCGGATCGCCGATGCGGACTCGTGCATGGCTGGGATTCAAATGATGGCCGCTGTAGCCCAGGTCCATCTGCAAATCCATCACCAGCAACAACGTGAACACGATGGCGAGCGCGCTCAGGCATAGCACTAATTTGTCACGAATACGGATAAGTCTGACGTTTAGCCTCATTTTGGGACTTTTATGAGGTCTCTTGTTTATGGGTCTATGCCTGTTCTCACTTTTCAATAACTTTCCCTCGATTAATGGCAACTGCGAATTATCCAATTGACGATCTATAAGAACGGAAGGTTTCTGGATCAATCGTTGATTATTCGAAGCTTCGAGATTACCGGCTATCTTCGATGTAGACAAACTGTTGGTATATTTCTTGGATGAATTTTTAAAAATTTTTGCGAGGTTTTTTATCTTTGTACTCGAATTTTCTGTCTTATCAAGTGGGTTCTTCGAGATGTTCCTTTTCTCGAGATCTTCTTTGGAATATGCTATTAATGGCAATCGTAGATCTATAGGATTATGAAATTCTTGATTTGTAGAATCAAAGGTATTTTGCGAATCCCTTTGAATTAATTGTTGATGATACGGAGCTTCGAAATTATCATTTGTCTTCAAAATAAGCAAGTTATTAATATCTATTTTGGTAACTTGATTCGTCGAGGTTTCTCCAGAATCTTTTAACTTAATGATTGGTTCCTTCAACGTTTCTTCGGACTCCTGCACTTTGATGATTTGACATTTCAAGTTTTCATCAAATTCTTTTACTTTAATTACTGGATTCGTCGGGTTCTTCTTAGAATCTTTATCAAAGTTCGGACATTCTAACGCACTTTCAATAGACCCTGCGACGGAGTCACCTAATGAAACTTTTTCGGAATTATCTATTAGCTGTTTAGAGCAAGGTGAAATCTTGAAGATTTTAATATGCTCTTCGGGTGGTTTCGCGATCGACTGACGTTCCGCATAGCGATTTGAAACTATAAGTTTACTTGTCACGACCGAATCGTATTTATCGGCTGACCCGTTGTTATCGGATCCCGTTGACACTTGACCCGGCCAGTCTTCCTCCGGTGGAGGCGATCGCTTCACTTTACTGACACTGTTGCTTCCTTTTCGCACTTTCTTCTCAGATCCTCGAATAGCTTGCTGAGTGCCCTTTGAAAGACAGCGTCTGTGGATGACAGGTGATTGATAAGAGAGATTTATTGAATCGCTCGTAAGTCTGAAAGAAGATATGGATGCTGCTTGATCCTCAACAGTTAAATACTTTTCCGTTGAGGGATTGTCCTGGATGACCTTTCTCGTTGGTGGCGATAACTTATCTTCTTTCCTAATTGAAGAAATATTTTCTTCACTTAGGGAGCAAAGTTTTTCCGTCAAAGGTAAATTATTCTGGCTTCTGTTTCTTGTCAATTGAGATGGTACATTTTCTTTAGGAATGTCTTTCTCTTTTCCAGATGGAGAAATATTTGGTTTAGCTGAAAAAATAACTTTCTTAGCGGGAGAAGAAGGATCGTTCGTCAACAAAAAATTTCCTCGGATGTCCTTATCTATTAATTGTGGAAATACAGGAATGTCTTTCTCTTTTTCAGCTAAAGAAATGAGATTCTTCGCTAATAAAGGAACATCTTGGATGATTCTTTCTGTTAATTTTAATTGTGGATTATTAGGAATGTCTTGTCGCTGCCAGGAACTTTTAATTGTTAGCTGTGGAGTTTTCTCAAAATCTTTCTCTACTAAGCTTTCTTCAAAGTCGCTTTTCGACAAATCTAAGTTTTTTTGAAGGTCTTTTCTCGTCAATTGCATTAGTGGATCATTCGAAGTATTCTTTTTTGTTAACAGTAAATTACTATCCACATTTTTACTTATTAAATGTGGACTCTTTTCAAAACTATTTCTTGTCAGCGACGAATCTCCCTCTTGAGCATACTCCCGTAAGAATTTAGTTTCTCCAATACTTCTCGTTGCCAATTGGGAGATCTCATTAGCTTTATTCTTTTTCGATGACGATAAATCTTTTTCAACGCCTTTTTGCGTCAATTGTTTTTCAAGATCTATTTTCGTCAATGAATATTCTTCAGTATTCTTCTTTGGCAATAGAACACTTTTATTAACGTCTTTATTGGTCCCCTCTTTCTTCGATAAACTGTTGTGATTATCTCTCTTCACTAATGTTACATTCTCCTGATCATGTGTTTTAACTAATAGTTCTTCTTTTTTGACTAATAATTTTCCTTTTTGTATATTCTTTTTCTCCAATGATGGGCTACTCTCAATATCTTTTTTGAGTAGTCGTAGACTTTCCTGTATATTCTTCACTACTTCTGGACTCTGACGGTTTCCATCAATTTTCCTTTGAATATTTTTTTTTAGAAACAATGGAGTTTCCTTAATATCTTCATTTAAATTTTTCCTTATATCTTGTTCCTTTTCTAATAATAAATTCTGTTGATCGTTTGTATTGCCCAATGATGCTCTCTGTAGAATATTTTTCCTCGATAACAAAGAATCTTCTTGAACATTCTTCCTCGGATTCTGCTGTGTATTTTTCTTCAACAATGATTGACCTTCTTTAATAGTCCTCAGCAATCTGTCGCATCTCTCACCAACATTTTCTCTTAACACTCTCTTCACGAAACTCTCCGCTTTCCGGAATCTCCCAACATGACTTACTGTTAACTGATCGTCGATCACGTTTGGTAACTCAAAGGATCCGTCTGTTACTCTCTTTCTAAAGTTCTTCGACTCCTCGTCGTCATTATCCTCGTCTTCAGGGCTAAATCTTCCACTTTTCGATGTAGATTCTTCGCATTTCAATTTCGATCCGAATCTTACGCGCGACTCTCCACAATCGTATGCGCTATCTGTGTATATCGGGCGGTCGGCAGTTGCTGTCTCGTTGCTGCAACTTGCACTTTCGAAACATTTCCCGTCGGCCAGAGCTCGGGATGATCCCTCGGGATGATCCGACGTTGCGACGCGCCGGCGTTTTGCACGCACAGATTTTTAAAACAATTCACACTCGAGGCACTTTTATCGTGCTTTAAGCACTCGCGAAAATAAACACTCCCGAAGAAATATATTATTCACATAAATAATTAAACGGTCGATTAAGGAATTAACTGAATCTCGAGAAAAGTGCGTAACACCGCGACACTCTGCGTTCTCACCGTCGCATCCCCTGGAACAAAGAAAAAATATATATTATTACTACATGGAAAATTATATAAAAATTATATAGTAGTAAAAATATATGTAGTTCAACAAAAAATCTCTAAAAAACAAAAAATTATTATTTTTTATGAATCTTTAATAATCAATACGATTTTAAATTGAGAAATACTTTATTATATTAATTTAGAGAAATTTAAGATTACAATTATAAGTTTTTAAATAAGACGAAACTTTTCAACATAACAGATGTAGCTGTAGCACGATAAATACATTAAAATATCTTCTTTTGCAATTCTGTCTTCAATTTTTTTAAAGCTGTAATGAAATAGAACATTTTAAAAGTCAAGATCTCTTTAACTATGCAAAATAAAAAAAATTTTGGAATAAATATTGTCAAATTTAACGAGATGTATATATAATATATATATACAAAATTACAAAAATTAACATATAATTCCATTAAAAAATTTTATATTGCCTTTTTTATTCTTTTTTAAGAAGAATCAAGACAACATCTTATCAGTTAAAAAAAGACCACAATAAACCATAAAATCTGAAAGGAATTTTCTTCATTACCTTTAATAGTTTTAAGTGAAACATCTTGTAATGCAAGATGTCCTACATAAAATTTTTGATCAAAAAGAATGTTCAACTAAATTTTTTTATTATGACTATACGCGTGCCGATGCATTGTGCTGCGTTGCATTGCGATGCATCGTCGTGGAATATTATGCGATGCGTGGCATGTAATTCAAGCCGATAATGAGACTAGCCAGCGTTATTTTTACGACAGCGCGCAGCGGCATCCGCCGCTTTTATATCATTCTATCGTTACTGTACACGTGCCATTTCGATATTTATATCGCGCTATAGCGTACAAAATTGAATATACAGATGGCATGGTGTGACGTAACCACTGCAATAATTTATTCTTTCTGTTTATTTAGAGTGGTCCAACAGGTACAATCATATATCATCTGAGTCACATACCTAAATCTATATGTACGTGATTAAATTTGCAAAGAAAAAGTGTTAGTTGTATTAATTATTATACTGTGATTTGTATAATTATTGTGTGTTAAATCTTTTTGCTATAATTGCCCCAGTATTTTGTAGATAAATGCTATTATTATACATTAATAAAATGAATAACAATTCCGAGATATAAAAATTTTATTTAATAATACTGATAATATTGAATCACGCGTTCTCGTATTTGTCAGCGAAATTCCAATTCTCCTAATTGCTAATTAATTAGCGAACGCTAATGAGAGGCAAAAGGACCGGGAAACCTCAAATACCACCGAGAGGTCATGTGTTATTTCGAAAACGCGATCACGTCTTCCATATAGGCGAATGGGTGAATGGTTTTACGAATCCCGCGGGCACTTTTCTTCCGCGCGGAGGAACATCAATGGTCGTATATAAGTATATATGGTATCTTTATTATATCGGAATCGCGAGACACGCAGAATTTCAATGGCACCTTCAATTCCGATGCAACAACCGGCCGGCTTTTACATCGACTTTTACAGCGAGACGTCGGCTTGCATTACACGATGTAAGTACCTGTTCCGATCGCAGATGCCGGCGAAACGGTCGTCCAAAGATCGCCAATCGCATCGATAAATATTACCGATTTAAAGATGACTAGCTATTTTCTAGAAGCAAACGATCCCACCATTTTTGACATCGTAATCTCCATACAACGTCGTTTTATTAAAAATCATCGTACTCCCATTTTCTTTTTGTAGATAATATTCATATAAATAAGATTTATTTTTATTAATATTTTGTATATGTTTTTAATATATTCATGATATTTTTAATGTATTTATGACAATTTTATTTTTACTTTTGTTTAATCATATATTCACCTCAAGCAATCCTTTTGTACTTTAATAAGAAATATTGTAATTTTCTATTAATTATTTTGTTTTTTATTCAAACATAATTTTGCAAATTTTAATTTCTGATTGCATACATTATAAGGTCCATGTACTCTAATTGGTATCGATGTCTCCTCGAGGAGACTAAAAGTGCAGTGATAAAAGGATTCACGCGCAAAAATAGCACATTATGGCTTTTTATCGCCCGCAAGGGGGTTTTGTGTTGCCGGGTCAAGGTGCGCTCTTTAAGAGAAGGGTGAAAGCGGGTGGATATCAACTGTGAAATAGAGTGACGGTAATGGGGCTGCGCGTTGCGAGAGTGGCCATTACAGTTATCGCGAAGTCGCGTCATAAAGGCGACGGTGCAAGCCATTATATATATGTATACATGCATTTTGCACACGTGCACGCGCGCGTGTGTGTTACATATACAACAGATACATACGATATATAAATAAGGGTAAAAGAGCGTTGTATCGGAGCAGCTGCATAATTCAATATCTCTACAGTCGCTATGCTTGGAGACGAAATCTCGAGGTCGCGCGTATATTTCCGATTATCAGTACTCTCACCCATTACCCTCTTGAAGCTGTAAATAATACGGTTCTATTTATTATATAGTTACGTATTGTACAATCTCACTTTAATATATAGTTAAATACCTTTAGAATTGTGCAAGACATTAAATTATCATCTTTTGAAATAAAATGACAGATATTTTTTTATACAAGACATATTTTTTTGCACAAAAAATCTGTTTATCTTTAATGGATTTACGACTGTTCGAGCTCAACCTTTTTTAAATAAAATAATGTTTAAAGCTCTGCATAGCTTTTTTTAGGCGACAAATTCAATATACTATAAGGATCATTGTCCGGTCTAGATTCGATAATCAAAATATCAATTTGAGAATGTCGATTCTTTCATGTTTGGTTCTGTTTAAAATTTCTATTATTTCAACTACACAAGTATGATTGCATTATACATAAAAATATTTCTTCTTCAAAGAATTAAATTCGATAAAAGAGATATTCTATTCCTTTCCTAATTTTAATAATTGCAAGACAAAAATTTATATTATATAAAATAAACAATACTATTTAATACCAAAAATATTTCACTAATGATTCATTCAATATATTTTCCAATTATTAAATTTTACTATTTTAAGTATAAAATTACTAATAAGTTGTAAATAAATGAGTGATGTCATTAAGAGTTTAATTTAAAATTTTTATTTAGATTCTATTTTATTTTCATTTTATTTATAATAGACTCATGTTTTCCAATATTACGATATTCCGATGATGCGCGAATCGCACACGACCTATTTCTGCACTTTGTCCTAGCTTACATCATTGAATCGCGACAATATTTTTGCATTTTATCATACGTTTATTTTCCGCATGATAAGGTTTCGAAAGCGCAATAATCAGCATGAATCTTACCGGAAGTACAGATTTTTATTTTATATGTTTTTCATAAATCTCTGAATAGAGATATGAGTTGTGCAAATTATATTATTTATAGTTATATTCATATACATTTATTTTATAATTTAATTGCAAAGTAATGTATCATATCTTTTATAATGTAGATTTTAATATATTAAAATTTGTAATGTAATATGGGAATTTTAATTTTCATTATACTATGTGTTAAAAAAATTATTTCATAGTAAAAAAAATTAGTTATTAGTAGCATAAAAAATAGATAATATATACATAAAAATATCCTATGTTTTTTATATAATATTGCAATAAATATCACAAAAATTATAAGAATAAAAAGAGACTGTAATGTTATATAAATATGTACAAGATACAATCTATTTATTTTTATCACTAAAATATCTCCATCCCTTTTAATAATAAAGCAAAAGATGTAAGGACGTGCGTTTATTCACTTCAAGAGGTATGTTATTGATAATACAGCCTCTCCAAGATCATTTCTTTCTAAATTTCAACATTATCAGTTTTTCTATCGTATAACTTATCTTCTCTTATACAATGCTACAGTCAACATCATAATGGATTTAGTAATCTAAGTTGATACAAAAGTGATATCAATTTAAATATTTTTGGTTATAATATGGTTCGTATTGTTGGTTATAACACTATATAAAAGAAAACCACATTGTGTGTATGTGCGTGTGTTGTAAAAAATATATCGATAAGCTTTTAGGAAAATTTAGAAAAAAGTAATAGAAAAATATGTTATAAATGCATATAATGCATAATATATTTAATTCGCGCATTATTCGCATTGAGAGAGAAAGGAAATAAGATGGAAACAGAGGCACGAAAAGAAGTGGTTTTTAAGAGGAATTCGATTATATGCCAACTTCGCAAAATTCCTTTCCTTCTCTCTCTGTCTCCCTCTTTCGAATCCTGAGCTAGACTCTCTCACGTTTATTGAATCTCACACGGAATTTGTTTCGCAAGCAAAAAGTGGAAACCTCTGAGTGCAATTTTCAGCGGACATAACGAGCTTGCCAGAGGCACGCGCCATTTTACGTTATAAAAAAGGGTGTCAGTATTTAAGAAAAAGAAATGTCGACATTATGTATAACAAAAAGAAATAAAAGAGATGTATACATATTTGTTAATATTTTTTTTGTTTTATTATTTGTTAATATTATTTATTATCAATATTATTTATTATCAACAATATATTTATTTACTATTTGTGTTTTAATTATAAGCATTTTATATAGTATCATAATGAATAATTTCTGAAAACTTGAATTTAAGATTGCTTGGATTTAAAATTGTTTAAATAAATTGCGTTTTTCAATTGATTAAATAATTTATATGGTTCTACGAAATTATTAAATATATTTAATATTACATGTAGGATATCCAGAGATAAAATTAACTATTTCATAGTATTATACAGATGATTT
Source organism: Tetramorium simillimum (assembly GCA_011636635.1). Taxonomy (NCBI): domain Eukaryota; kingdom Metazoa; phylum Arthropoda; class Insecta; order Hymenoptera; family Formicidae; genus Tetramorium; species Tetramorium simillimum. The sequence continues at coordinate 31 of VBVQ01005455.1, read as the reverse complement.
AATATCTACATATATGTATATACATATATAT
>VBVQ01005454.1:0-11708 GCA_011636635.1 Tetramorium simillimum | reverse complement strand
GGTTACTTAAAGCATCTTGGTGCTACAGCAAACAATCGTATACAGTATTCTGTATGATGTAAATCGTAGAAGAAGGCTAAATGTTTCGACATAAAATATTACTTATAATTTTGCGACTAAACGTGCTTGTATTAAATATTTTATCGTTAAAAACACAACAACGTCAAAGTAAACATTCAGATGAATGAGTCATACAAGTGTCGCGACACCAAATTTCGAGATCTCGATAAGAGAGATCGATAATGCGCGAGGATACTTCAGATATGTGAATTTTCAAAAATACTCGCGGACTTGTTAAAGGTAAGATCGGCTCGCCTGTTCAGACGCATCCGCGCGTACTTCCCTGCGTGCGTTGTACTTTGCGATGCGTTAGCGTTTTTGCGCTCCGCTAATGTGATCTTTTTTGCGCGCGCGCGAGAGCGGATTGGGTAATCGTCTGAATGGGACTTGAGCGCTGGCACGGAGCCTGCCGAGCTTATCGAGGTCTATTTTGCACGGCTGATTCATACCGCGAGCCGCGGACATCAATATTGCGCGTATCGCGAGTGCGTAACGCGCGCGTGTGTCTTGCGTAAACCGCGAAGACGAGGACGGAGAACGCGCGCGACGTTAACTGTATCATTGGCAGTCGTCTTCCTCCTTATTGCCGCAACATGAATCCCTATCAATCTGAATTACTCGCGAGCCTAATCGCGGCCAGATGCGTGGCGCCGTTAATGCGAAACGAAGAGGCCAATTTAAATTTATTTATTTTAAGAGACCGGCTTGAAATTATGCAAGATATGTAAAAATAAATTTTTCGGAAGATACAAAACAATTGTTAAATGCAAAATAATTACGATGTTACGAGATATGAATTTAATCTTTATGAATTAATGTGTTTCTGTGATATTCGAGAACAAAGATAAATCAGAAGAGGCAGATATAAGTACCTACATACATCTCCAGAAAACAATTGCTAAAGCGAGACGCATTTAGGATTTAAAGAGACGCATGTTGCCGCACGCGTTGTCGGAATTAGGGTCTAATTAGAGACGATTTCTCAGTACTTACTAACGTATTGCTCCCACCGCGCGTGACGTCGTATCGTCGCCAGGCGAACCGGTGAAATCGGCGAGACAGGTCTCATCACTTCAGCCATTTTTACGCGCTTTCAAGAATCTCACGCACTCGGCACTTTCTCTACGCGAGAAACAAAACGCGAGTTGTTTTAACGTTGTAGACACAGGTCGGCCGAGAAGTCACTACTTCAAAAGTAAATTCGTAAAAACGAAAGTCAACCTATTAGCTTTACTGTTTTATATATTAATGAATCTAAAAAAAAAAATACAGAAATTGCAATCAAAATGTAAATCTATTTGCCGCTTAAATCGACATCAACTTCCGTTATATTTGTAATAAACAATTTTCGAATAGCTTTTCACAATAGTGATTTCTGAGCCATCCTGCATTCTTATCGATGCTAATTGAATTTTGAAATATTCTGTCAATTATTCTATCAATTAGAGGAAGAGACGAGAAATATGCGACGGACAGCGAAAACGACAGATGGCGGCTCGGGGGATGTAAACAGACGAAAAGAGTGTCACGCTAAAAATATTTGTCGTTCGTTATCGGCAACGATAACCGCCGTACCCGTCCGGATTCTCTGTAAATCACACGCGAACTGAATCCACCACGACGTCTGTGTTGTGCTCTAACTTGTGCCGGTAGCGAGGTAAAAATAAACCTCAAATTAGAGCAGAACTAGCTAGACTCGTTCTCTAGCTGGACACTTTAATCCTATACTCCAGAAACGCAGCCGCGGATCTAATTTTCGCGGGATCGGATGACGCGTGTTTCAATCTCGATCGATCGTGACGCGCGTCGGAAATGTTACGCGACTCGAACAAGGTGTGGACATCCGATCTGACGGACGACGACCTTCTAGCAGCTCGGAAAAAAAATCGATCTAGATTCAATTGTTCCGATACTTCAGGGTCGATCCAACGAGTTCTCGAAGAAGCGAAAAGAACCGCGACCGCGCATCGCGCGCTTCAATTACACCTGCGAATAACCGAAGCCGCGGACAATCGAGCAACAACACTGATAATAATTGCGTTCTAAACAGACGAGATTATTGCCGCGAGATTAAAAGGTCACGATCGGAGGCGTACGAAATTAACGACGGCGTCTAGCTCTATCAAACCCCGTTTATCAACGACGACCACGTCGACGAGCCGTACTACTGAAACTGACACGTGGAGCGACACGGGCACGTGCGCGAATACGTCGTCGGGAAGCGGCGGGATGATCGATTTGGCTCCGGGTGTCTGGCAGGACCAGGAGGTACTGGCACCACGTGCTTGTTGTTGCGACTGCCGCGCTTACGAAACCTCTGTTACGTGAGACCACCCTCCCTCTCGCCAACGGCGCGATTTTAACATAGACCTAACTGCGAATGGGCGAATCAAGGACGAGAGACTGTCGGAAGTTCTCGATTCACCGGGGTAGCAATCGACAGTGAGATATCACATCTTTGAGCGCAAAATACACCGCGGATCGACTGGTGTCAAACCACCGCAACACACTCGGCGCACACGCGAGCACTGCGATTAATGTCGGCAGCGTTTCTTTTATACGCGACAGTTTCATATAATCTAAAAATAAAATTGCGGAACTGCAATTCTTCAATAAGAAGAAAAAAAATCTGAAAGTTCCCGTCTCCCCCGCCGACTATCGCGATAGGCCGCGTTTCCCGCGAAGGACGTTAATTGCGAGGTAATCGCGAACGACACGGACGCGGCCCCTTTTCCCTCGGACGGAATATATTTTTTTTACCGGTTACTCGGTCAATCGATCGACTGGTATCTAAACCGGCCCGAGCGCGCGCCGATTCCTTTATCGCGCCTTCCTACATATTTGCGAGCGGGCGAGCGTAGGAGGTGGAAACCACGCCGAGGCTGACCTCATATGGAGGTGTGGATCCCCCTCGAGGAGCGATCGAGGAAGAGGAGATACCTACGCACCTACGGCGTTCACCTTGAATTCGTACGGCGATCGTACGCGCGATCCGATCGTCAAAGAACGCGCCGACAACGTCGTGACAATCCCGAGGGCGTCGGGTGTTAATTGTATGCGAGTGTAACCGGATTGCTGGATCGATCGAGAGAACTGCCGATGGATATACCGATGAATGTCTAATTGCATCATGTCTGAGATAAGCAGCGAACGTAATCTGTCCGTAAATGCAGATAATAACCTCGGACATGTTCTCGTAAGGTATTTAGAAATTAGTTCCGCTCCTTTACGTCGCGTTATTCTTATCTACGTATCTCAGTTATTGAAGAAGTCGATTTAAATCACGTATTTCACGGGCTCGCGGAGTCTTTTAAGGCTCTCGATAGTGTAGAATAATTATTCATTTATTAAAATCAAATAGCGCACTAGAAACTCTCCGAATCGAGTAATCTTGCACTGTTAAACTCTTAGTATCAAATTATACTCAATTTAAGTCATTTTTAACTCTATAAGTCGCCATTGCTTCTACTCAATATTTCATTAATTTTGACTAAAAGGAAGGTAAAATTTTGACTCACATGGAAATTAAATTAGATAAATTAAGGCTTACTTAATATGTCGCTAATTTTATCTTATTGTTTTAGACAAATGAACTGAATATTCAGTAAGAGCAATGGCAACCCATAGGAGTTTACAGTGTGAACGTAACAGAACTTCGTTCGACGGAGCGACTTTGACGACTGACTTTGAAACCATTAATGACTCTCGATAATTGTTTTATCTATTGTAAATAAAACTGTCATTCATCGAAATAATCTCTCATCATCTTATTAACAGATGATTAAATCGTCAATGATCGAAACGATTTCAAATTATATTTTACAGCGAAATATAAAACGTAAAGTCTTAGATGTCGATTAAATCGATGGCGACTAAAATCTTTTGTACGTAAATCTTCCAATCTAAATGCTGACGTTTATAAACAATAAGAAACTCTTTGGCATCTAATTAATCGAGCAATAAGAGACGCATTCTCGTTATACGTAGACGTATATATTAGCAACATCACACAATTAAAGCATTCTCGCGGGACGAGAATGTCCCGTTTGAGAAACTTACATCCAGGAGGCGAGCCCTTCTTCACGGTGATCCTATAGGGCTGATAAATAGCACCCGGCTCCACCTTGCCGTACATCGTCCGATCCATCGCCATCCTCGCTCTACAATCGCGCCCGCACGCACACACTCGCGTAGGAGGAATTGGATGCGCGTGCGTACGCGTGCACGTGCTCACTCACGTGGCGGTCGTCGAGTAAACGACGATGACATAAGCCTCCCTCTCTCCCTCCACCCCACGGGGAGGTAATTACGGTATTCGTTGTTGCGTGACGGTGAATTGACGCTAATTTAACGGGTTAGCATGATAGGAAGACCAGCTTTCCCAAACGTATGAGTTACAAGCTAACAGCGAGTGACTTCATCTTTTATTGAGATTCCTACTCGCGTGCGAAATAAAAATCTTGCGATGTAGTAAGGAAAATAGATGAGAGAAGAATCTGTAATAGAGGGGTAACAATGAATACGGTTCAAATCGTATTTCTTCCTCCAAGACCTCTCGCGATAGCGATCGATCGCGGAGATGATATTTCGCGAGAGTAAGTATCTGTATTCCTATCAGTCTTTGCGACTGCGACTGAAGGGCAATGAACTCTAGAATATTTAGAAGAGCGTAAGGAAGAAATGAAGCGTCCCGAAGCACTGTGTTGAGCGAAATGATTTACTCGATGGTTCAACGGAAGAGCTTAGGCCTTAACTGTGTTAGCTGAGGTTCAAGTGGACCACAAGGCTAATTTTAACACCGCGTAAATTTCACTCGGGGCCACCTCGCGAAGTTCTCCTCGGGTAAATCAATAGATGGTGATAATGCACGTCAGCAACACTCGATTTACTCGACAACTGTTACTGCATGCGGATATTGTGGGAGGTAAAACTTTAAAGTCTTTCACACTTCACCAACGCGGTAGAGGGATGCAGCTATGACTTCTCTTTCGAGGCCCTCGAGAGAGGCATTTTCCCATTAACGACGCAATTGAATGACATTCGGGACCAGAAGCCGGATCAAAGGAGAACCGTTTCCACGGAAGCTTCGGAGGAAAACAGCCGGTTGTATAACGCGATACGCCGTCGCGATTATACGATTCCGCGCGTGCGGAGTTTACGTCTGCGTGGCATCTCCGTGACGGATTACTCGCTGAAATGAAATCGGGCGACGCGATTCCCCTCGCGGAACGCGAATCTCCGAGTAACGAGGCCAAGACGCTGACGCACGGTGGAGAACGCGCGCGTCGGGACGACGTGAAATTTTGTCGCGACTGCGACGGGCAACACGGACGCGCGGCTCTTTGGTGACAGTGCCGCCGGTCTTGGTGAACGCCGGCGAATAAGAGCAAGACGGGATGCCACGCGCGGGTATATTTCCGGCGCTCACCCGCGCCCAGTGTCAGAGAGAGGCTCTCTTTCGGCCTCTTTCGTTTCTGGCTCCACTGTCTCCGCTTTCGTAGAAAGGGAAAACGTCGCGACGGCAGCACGAGGGAAAGAGAAAAACGCCGCGGGGAAGATAGAACAGAATAGAGAAAGAGAAGAGTGAGACGGCCAAGAAAGGGCAGGTAGATAGATAGACGGAGAACGAGAGAGGGAAAAATGGACAGCGGGGACGGAAGACAAATGTGGACATGGAGAGAAAGACGAGACGTCGCGACGCCACGAGAGGCAAGGACGGAAAAGAAGAGAGAGAGAGAGAGAGAGAAAGGACACTGGGTGCATAATATCCCGCGGCTTCTGGCAACGAAATGATACTGATATTGACGAAATCCAAATCCGTCCGATTTAGTCCCGGAGCAATAAAAATATACATATATCAGCGATCAGATACGGCATATCGAACCGCCGTATGTTAACACTGCTATCATTATCAGGGTTACCGTGTTATCAGCGCGAATATCCCGCCGACCCCTAAAGATTAGCGCGAATTACGCGACATTGAAGAATCGTTCCGTCACGCGCATACGTTGTCATTTAATTAAAGGAATCACAATTACGGTGAACAGTTCGATAGCGGAGTAACATCGTAATAGAAACGATTCGATTGTTTTCGGGCGAAAGTGATTAGATTTTTGCACATTAATATGTTTGGGATTATAACGTTTAAATGACAAATTAGGCACGTGCAGTGGCTCAGTTGTTTTTCTACGATGTCACCAAATAACCACTCAGCAACCAAATGGCCAAATATCGAAGAAATGCAAAACAAAGTGGAAACATCGTTCACACTCAGCTATTCTTATCGGAATGCGCAATGCGGCTCTTTCGCACTCAATACACATTATCGATACACTTCCCTCTCTAATTTAATCTTCGTAGACCATTGGAACTTTTACGCTAAGGCTATTCGGTTCTAAATTGATTTACAAGTAATGCAGTAGTCAAGTAAGTTTATCGCAAGAATATCTGCCACTTAAAAAAATCCAAATTTTGGAAATAAAGTTACATTATAGAAATAAAATCAAGAAATATCGAGGCTAAAAAATAATTTCAATTTCAATTAGTAGTTAGTATATGTAATTTGTAACGTGTCCAAAATTCTGTCAACAGCCTACGAAGATTATATATTTTTACAAATCTAACATAAGTTCTATCGTGCACACGGGTTTCCTTTCCGTTTGTCCGGAATTATCTTTTCAGCACCTGACGTCTCGCATTTCCGATCCGCGTGTAAAATGTACTGTCCCTTCTCACGTCGCGAATGCACCGAGTTACGGCACCATAACGAGTGCGTGACAAACTAATGTGCAGCTGGCATAACACTGATGCAACGAGGCCTCCACGCCATATAGGAATACGAGATAATAGTCGCGATCGCGACCGTGCCCCTCCAGCTTCTCGCGGCTTTCCTCCCCATTCTTGTCGCGGATATTCAGCACGCTTTATCCACGAATCTCTACGCGAGCTCGCGATGATATTAGCAAGTTGAAAACAACTCGGAAGAGCTGCTAGCGAGACGCGCGAGAGAACTTCTCGGGGGTTGCACGGATAGGGTTGATCTCCCCCAAAGCACGTCGTTTAAATGTATATATAACATGAACATAATTTAAAATTATAAACAAATATATAACAGATATCTACACTGTAAACTCCTGGATTGCCACTGCTGCTAATCAATATTCCGTTAATTTGACTAAAACAATGAGATAAAATTAGCGACATATTGAGTAAGCCTTAATTTATCTAATTTAACTTTCATGTTAGTCAAAATTTTACCTTCCTTTTAGTCTTTTAGCCGAAAATTAATGAAATATTGAGTAGGAGCAGTGGGGTGACCTATGGAATAGTTAAAAATGACTTAAATTGAGTATAATTTGATACTACGAGTTTAACAGCGTAACATGAATATAATTTAAAATAATTATAAACAAATATACAACAGATAATATCTGATTTAAAATAACTTCCCAGACGACAATTTATATTATCTGGATTGTTAAAATAATTATTCATTTCAGAGCGATGACATCTCCGATAAACACTCCGGGAGGAAGGGGGGAGCGACGGTATTTCGTCAACAAGATTCCAGCATTCCAATCTGGCAAACAGGCAAAACATTGTGAACTGTCAATGTTCTTAATGACAGCGTAACGGTAACGATCGTGCTGGTCGAATGTTAATAAGTACCAACGTTCCTGTATGTACATACACGGCGCACGGCGAACGAGAATACATTTTAAACCACCGATACCTTCGATAAGAAAAAAATAAAGAAAAAAGAAAATAAACGCCATCTCGACTCCAGCAGTCATCTCTGGCAGGCGCGAATAAAAACGTGTCGCTCAACGAAGGGACACGTCCGATGTCACCGGTGCACGGCGGCGATCGCGGATCGTGGACCGACGAGCCGCAGCATCCCCGCGTCGCCGTGCGTCGCGTCGTCTTCATGACACGCGAGCTAGGCGCACCTATGGGAGGTTAACTCGGCGTCTGGCCGGAATTTTCCGGGAGGTTTACTCACCGAGATCGTCCATAATGCGAGTCCGGGAGGACAGGATCCCCGTCCTACGATGCTCCGGAGTACCGCGGACGCCTCCGCCCGAACAGGTCGTGCCGATCGCCGAGAGAACGCGGCCCTCACGTCACCGTCGCGCGCTGGACAACTCCGCTCCGCTCCGCTCCGACTCGCACGCCCGCGCGGCGAACGTCAAACATGGAGGCTCCGGTCCTCGACCGGATCAGGAGTCGCTCTAGGCGTCGCGGAGCCCCTGCGCATACAGGAGCGAACATTTTTATTCAAAAGTAGCACAGTGTTACACATTTTACATCGAATAATCTTACAAAGTGCCATAAATTCAATGCAAATTTACTTGAAATTAAAATTTACAAGAGAAACGAGTATTGTCAATTTAATAAATTCTTTATTCAATCGCTCGTTGATAACTGGTCTTCTTACGGGTTGTATTTGCGATAATCGGGAGATTGCTTATTTACATGTATAACGTAATAATCAATGTTTCTTACCGTTTTCTATTGACAGCTATGTACAGTTCGATTTTTGTTTTTTAACTCCTCGATAAGGACTTGGGTATGCCAGAGGGTTTATACACGGCAGACTATCAGAAAAATTTGTATGTATAGTAGACTATATGTACATGTGCTATATACATTTCATATTTTAATTATTCTATTGAACAATCCGTTAGAAAGTGAAGGAGGAGAAATCTCCATACTGCGACGAAACCTTCTTCTTTTTTGTGGCAGGCTCCGCATTCCCGTCCCATTTGTCCAATCTGAAAATCGAATTAAACACCGCGTGAAAGAACGAACCTGACAAATCTCGATTCGCGACAAAAATCTTACTTTTCCTGCTCTGGTTTCACATATTTTCCTACGCCCGACCGATAGACCTTCTGAGTGTCGTTCCTGTCCGTTTTGTCCGCTGGTTTATTCTGGCTCGCTTCTTGAGCTAATCGTTCCGCTTCGGCGACTCGTTCCGCGGCGAGTTGATCATCGGCTTCCTGAAAGGGATCCACGAAAACCAGGGCGCTCTGTATAACTATATCTTCTATCGGTCGGTCTTTATTGTCGACTTCCACTTTTTCCATTGCGTTCAACGTGTCCAGGCCTCCGACGATCTTTCCGAAGACTGTGTGCTTGCGATCGAGATGTCTGCATGACCGGAACGTGATAAAACTGAAATGATAACAATAAATTTATAAGTTACGGCATAATTATACAAAATGCAAGTTCATTTCATTTTTAATCTTACAATTGAGATCCATTGGTGTTTGGACCCGAGTTTGCCATGGACAGAATGCCTCTGCCTTGATGAATTAGATTCGGCTTGAACTCGTCCTCAAATGGTTTACCCCAAATAGACTTGCCGCCGTTGCCCGTGTTGGTTGGATCACCGCCCTGGATCTGCAAGAAAACGAAATATTTCGATCGTTGTGCAATATAAAAAAAATTTTAAAAAAAGAACATGCAACGTTTAATTTTCGAAATAAATAGAAAGTTCAAATTATATCCTCGCTATCGTGCTCAATGTACTTGCCATAAAATTTCGAATCGATCTATGGAACTTTGTGCCGTCGTAATAACCGTTCTGGCAGTGTTTCATGAAGTTCTCACAGGTTTTTGAAACGAGGTCACAGTGAAGTTCAAGATTCAAAGCTCCGAAGTTTGTGAGTAATCTCACATATCCTAAATAAAAGAAGATAAACAGAAATAAAGATTAGACAAAATAAGAATTATTCGCGGGTTCGAATGACGGTGCAGTTGTGATAACGTACCTTTCTTCTTGACTCTCTCGTACCGTACCAAATCTTCCGCGATTACAGCCGCTTGATGGGTAGTCTCCGCCGGCATTATCGTCGAAGTAAATCCCGCAGCGACCGCACCGGTGGAATAATGCGCCTAAACAATAAAGATATAACAAAGTAATGACATTACTTCTTCGATATTCGGTGTAAATTTTTTGTAAATAAAATACAAACAGCGTTAAATTTGTCAGCTTTCTGCGTAGATGTCTCATCTTTCGAGCTTTTCGTCGGTTTGTAGTCCCTCTCCAATTCTGCCAGGATTTCCTTCGTCTCTGTCGATACCGTTTTTAATTTTGCATTTGGATTGTTTCTTTCTCTCACAGTCTCTAAAAACATATTTATATACTATATAACTTACTAAAATAGATAACTGTAGAACTAATTCTTTTTGATTTACAAATCCTACCTTCATCTTCCACTCTTATATTATTTTTAATGTGATGGAATGAGGACAGATTGAATTTCATCGCGTTATTCGGATCCTGAATAGTGATGATGTCCTTGCGTGTGAACGGTTGATCGTTTATCAAATCTTTCCAATTCCCAGTTTTTACATTCAACTGTTCAACAGCCTGAAAGAATAATTTTATTAAATACAGGAATGTAAAGTAGCCATCTAATGCAAGCAAAATTAATAAAAAAATATAAAATATTTATACACTTGCTTCGTAGGAGAATACGTTTCCCGTAGTTTTAATGGCAACAATGTGCGAATGTTTCGTGAATAATTTAAAAAGAACAGGACACTGATATTCGTCCTGCGCATTCTTGTAAAAATTCAATTTAACTAGACTTTTGGCATCCAATGGTTTTCCTGTTACGGGATTGTGTTTGTACTGTTTTATGTACTGCAAAATAGCCTCCAGTTCATACACATTGCCATGTGGGTCACAGTAAGGATGTTCGAAGGGCTGCAGAGACAAGCAACAATGATCGTACGGTAGTCGCCGGAACGTCTTCTCCTCGCTTGTTTCCAGATTCGTTCCCGATCTCCTGCCGCCGTATAACGTCGACCACTCCGTGTACGTCAAGTACCTGATGAGATTCGGAAGCGTATCAAACGATTGAAAAGCAAAAACGAAAAATTTTCACAGACGCGACACAATGAAAGAGGTTATGTGAAAGAAAACGTATCGAAACTCACATCTTATCCTTCTGATGCTGGCGTTTCCCCATTTTGAAATAGTTTTACTAATTATCTCACAAGAAACTGTTTAATGACGAACGGGAAAAAGGTTAACGCGGCTATCGACGAAATAATAGTTTCTTCTGTTAACTGGCACCTAATCTCGGGGGAGATACAATATGGTCAAATATCAAATTCTTATGCTTCACATGGAATGAGAGTGCACACTTGTTTAATGTGTAAAACAAACGTAATTCCTTTGTGGCAAGATATGGTCCGCGCAAGTGAGCAATTACTTGAGCGACGAAATAATGGCAAATTATTTGCCGCAAATAGAACGGCAGTGGTCAGCAGTGTCGGCACTCGGCAATCTTCGGCCGCGCTCGGCCGGCTCGGCGGCGGTCGGTGATGGCAGGCGACTCGACGCGCCGCAGTCCCTCAGTTAATTACAAAAGTTTCCTAGCTGATAAATATTTTTAAATATTTATGTCTATTTATTATTTTTTAAATATGATATAAATATTTTATACATATTTTATTTATGTAAAGGGAAGAAATAATAAAATCTTTATACAACTTATTACTAAAAATATTTTATAACTATTTATATATAAATATTTATTGTTTGCTTAAAAAGAAGTGTAAGGGATTTTGTAATAAAGGAGGCCGGGAAACGATTAGTATGGCGTTTATTAAGATTTTGGGCACGTCGGTGG
>VBVQ01005453.1:0-11688 GCA_011636635.1 Tetramorium simillimum | reverse complement strand
CCCCGTGACGACGTGTCAACACCTATATAAAGAGACAGTTAAGCTATGCGCAATTTGTGTGTGAGTGTGTAAGTTCTTCTCTCTTCCGTGTGTAGTACGCACGGGGCTGTATCTACTTGGGATCGTGTGTGCGTGTGTGTATGTGTGTGTGTGTACGTGAATGCGAGTGATCGTGCATCGGCACGTGTGCGATGCGATGACGGTTTTCCGTGCACTGGTGTCTGTCCGTTGAATCCCATAGCTTCGGCCTTACTCTCTACACGTGTATATCATATTTACAGCCACACCACATTTGTTAATTCCTCTCGCGCGCTTCTCGAGGCTGTTCTCCCCCCGGGAGGGGGAGAAAAAAAAGAAGAACGAAAAATGAGGAGGGTCGAAGGAGAACGCGGGGCGGAGATTCGCGCTCGCGAGAATCTCGCTCTTGCGAATCATCGAACTCCCGTCGCCGAGCTCCTTCGATTCCTCGCGACACCGCTAGCGATTTCTCTCCCCGAGTTCACTGTACAACGCAATGTGTTACGCGACATTTAAATTCACTCGTTCGCGAGCGAAGTATTAATCACGCGATACGAGGCAAAAGAAGAAAGGATCTCGACAATGATGATGAATAAAGAGAGAGATATCGCGATGAACTATTTACATAATAATAATAATTGCCCTCCTCGATCAGCAATATACTCATGCATACTCATACTTTCACGCACACACTCCCGCAACGCTCTATTATATCTCGTCTCTCTTCTTTCCGCTTTTTTCTGTGTTTTTTTTTTCTCTTACTTATAACACTACATAGAAATATCTTCGTTCTGGGTCCCGCACAACTTTGTATCTCTCGCAACGACGATGGCTCGTACGACGTGACCGTCCTCGCAGGAGGACTGTGTTCTTTAAATAGGAAAGGCTGCCTCTCGAGGAAAATGGGAGGATGCGATTTCAGTGGCTCAGTCTCCATATCTCACTCGCTTATCTCAGGATACACGTAACTGTATCGATAAGTGCCACTTGGATTTATTTTTGGGGAGATGGAATTTGACGAATGATTTGATTAATTCTTAAAATAAAATCAAAGCTTACCCTTTTTTTTTACGATCACCGTAATCAAATAAAAATCAGATCGAAATCAAGGGAGGGTTGATTACAAATCAGGCGTGTATTAAGGAGCACGTGTTTTCGTCTAATCGTAGCATTCCGTGTCTGTTACCAGCGGTGAGTCTCCTTCACGCATCAATCGTCATCAGTACGCACGCGTGTGTATACGTATCGTGGATTTGCGGTGCAATGCGATCGGATTTGTACAAGTGTTGTCATCGAAACGTGCTAGGAGCTACGTTCTCAGCTATCTAAATTCTACCAGATAGCGGCGATCGCTGGTGCAAAGTGCAGCCCAGTGGCTTGTACATGTTCCTACGTGCGTGGGACGTGTGTGTCTATAGATGCTGTGGGAATAAGTCTTCGTACGTGCCGTTTTTTCTCGTGTTAACGATGTCTCTTTGGTACGAGCGTACATCCCGAGCGTGCGTCTCTATTCTCTGGGGTAGCGATCGGAGAAATTGCGATGGCCTGATATGCATACGATTTTTTTTTTCAAACTGCAATTCGTCGTGCTACGATGCGTCTAGCGGTAATAATTATCATTTATATAGCGTTCGCGCTTACGAGGATAACAATTATCACCGACGATAATAATAATTATTGATATCGCCGTTACTCCCGGTTTAACAGTTACCACCGCGCTTCTTCTTGTGTAAACGTTATTGCGCGTACGATTGACTACGATCGCACTTGTAACTTCGATACCGTTGCGCACCACTGATCTCTCTCGCCTAAGTGTCATTCCTCCCCCCTGCCCTTCCCTGGTTGAAGTCTAAAGGACGGTCGCGGTATAAGTATTTGTCGTATCGGCTTCGTGATCTCCGAGGTGCTGCAAAGCTCTCCCCTAAAGCTCCTATTTAATTCGCCATAAAAAATAAACTCCCTATCGGCCGTCGTGTGAACGTGCGCGCGTGTATCTGCGAGGTGTCCCCGGATCCCCGTCGCGCTCGATTGGCGTACCATCGCCAAAAAAATGAGAGAACGCGACGATGTCCGAGAGATATCTGGTCGCGGTGCTGGCCTGTATGTATGTGTATCTGAGTGTGTCGCGGCGCGCGCGTGTGCAGGCGGAAGTTCTCCGCACTCGTGTACTCCATGCAATCCGGTCGTAGTCCTTATCTCTCTTCTCTAATCTGTATACCCGAGATTACACACGCACGTGTATGTGTGTTATATATTATATTTATATATATATATATGTATATATATATATATATGCAAGCTCTCTATGGCTCCCCTCGAATCACCTCGAATGCCTTCGCGGATATACGCTTACTACTACGCTAATTGCAGAGCTCATTCACTCTCCGACACGCATACAACTTGATTCGCTCGCGAGATCCCACCGGCAGGCTCCTCCACTTCCGCTCCTCCCGCTCGAGCAAGCGAGTTGATTAAACTTAGCGCGATAATCACCATCTTGTATGTACAGACAACTTTGCTCTTCGAACCTTTCCGATTCTTTCGCTTTTTTCTCCCCATCCCCGCCTCCCTACCTTCCCCCGAGCTTTCTTCCCATTGATTTCTTGCGAATGTTACCCATAAGCTGGTATACGCTGCTTCCTAAAGATTTCCGCGACAGGATCGACGCGTCGTCCCTCGACACTCTCCCTCCTTCATCGGATTCATTGCGTTAACATACATAACATCATATCGACATAGGTAAGCGTAGTCCACTATAGCTGTGGTATTGGTATAGCATTCTGCGCAATTTTTCGCGAAATTCAGTCGTTTACGTTGTAAAGAGAATATCCATTTGCCCCATGGCTGCCTCCCGGCACGTCAGGCTCACTCCCCGTGTTTCCTCTAGGGGTTGCTTTCCCAACGGGCGAACTGAATACGCCTGGTGTCTAGGGAAGGTGAGAGCAGCGACTTGAGGGATGCACTCGGTGGTGAGCCGCCGAAGTATTTGAGCGTCAAAGGCGACTGCAGATGCCTGTGTCGGATCACCTCTCGCTCAGCAGGCAGTGGCCAGAGTTCCTAACGGACAGTCGGGGGACTGATCTGATTATAATCCAAAATATCCGCTCGTTAAATCTTCCCGCTCTCAATATATAATTCTATTTATTTTCATAATAATTACGAGAAAACTAAATATGTATTTCTATATTTTTATTTTCTAAATTTTTGATAAATATTACTGATTCACTCTACTGATTAACTTTACTAATAATAAAATTTTCTAATGTTAGGGAAGATAATTTGAGAGTTCGAAAGTAATTTACCTGCAGCGAGAGAGCCTCGTCTCAGGATTCGCCCTGCTTGTTCCTGCGGCCGGTCAAAGATCCAACTAAAGATTTCAGAGTCGCGCCTAAACCTCTGCCGCTCGGAGTATTGAGACTGCTAGCGTTTCTGAAGCCTTGTGGATGTGCGTCCAAGCATTTCTGATACCTCAACTGAAACAGAAACGTTCCCTTCGTGTAATGTCTCAGTCTAGCTAAGCGGATTTGCGGGATTCTAGAGGGAGAATCCTCACCTTACAAGCGGCTTCAATCGTCTTGCAGAGGGCTCCACTGCTGGGCTCACAGTTGAAGACGTGTGCGATGAACAAATCCTGTGCGGTGTGCATAATGAAAGCGCATTGCTTCACGTTATGTCCAATACCGAGGAATGACAAGTAGCGCACTCGACATTCGGTGATGAGTTTGTCGTCCTGAGAAAATTGCGTTCGTTACGAATAATTGATTTTATTTTCACTATTTTTACAATACTTGAATGTCAGTGTCTCTTAATTTACTCACGTTCGGCGTAAGAATAGAAATCATGCTAGGAGCTACGGCGACGTTGACGTTTCGCCATTGATTGATCGGCGTGTTCATCACGATATGTTCTATCGCTTCGTTCAGCACTTCCATGCCGGTTGCCTGAGTAACTTGCATGGATCCGAGATACTGCGCTCGCAACACCTTCTTTGGTTCCTCCATCGGTGTTGGGAAAGATTGTGCTGCGCAAAAATATAATATGAGGATTATTTAACTTCTTTTTGAGTTTATCTGTCACTTCACAAATAGTTATTTATTTATTAGAATCTGATTTTTAATCTCTGAATGTTTTTGTCAATTTATCGAACAAGATATTTTCTATAAATGTATCTTATGGTAAATATGTTTAATAAAGTATTTAATTTTTTGAAGATATATTAAAACGAAAGGTCTAATTTATTTGGGGTTACTTACTGACTAGTGCCTGACCGTTTCTGTGGAAGCGCCGATGTTCAGTGGGCAGATTCGTAGGTCTTGTAGCGAGGCTTGTCCGGCCGTTAATATCTACCGGTTTTGCGAGAGTCTGATGTTGAGAACGCTCGATCATTATTTTTTTGCAAATGTCGCGAAGCGTATTTGCAATCGTGCGCGCCGGTATGTCGCAACGAAACACATGGCACATGTGTTTTCTAGTCGATCGGTCTCTTGCTACGTAAGCAAAGTCCCTGAAAGTAATACGTAATTAAAAATCGAATGTTTGTCAGACCGAGAGTTTTCAAATTTTATTTTTCACTTTATTTTAACGATATTTTATATCATTATATAACTTACCTCTCGCTATTAGATCCATCCAAAGTAGAGCAGACATTCATGAAAATAATATAAATATTATTAATAAAATAAACACACAATAAAATTTGATATTTATTATTGTATAAAAATTGTAAAATTTGAAAATTTTACAAGTTGTAGATTTCGACAAAGAATTCATTTTGCTTCGATTAATTTTTAACATGATTAATAATTTACTCACCGACAGTGGTCTCTTCCTACGCCCCATACTCTAACTGTATGAATAGGCTGTGTGTTAAGTACGGTGAGATTCTCCGGATCGATCAGCTTGAGCGCGCCCTCGTCCAAGTCCATAAATAGATCCTTACCCTGAAATATTTCGTAACATATCCCTCATCGCGTGTTTATTGTGCAGCAAAAATAAAATATGTATATACATCGTTAGCCATTTAAATTTTAAGGAATTAAATGTCTTAAATATTCTTTTGTAGTTCATATCATTCATTTTGAATTTTATCATTTGTTAAATACTTTGAGTCGTCGTTTTTTTCCATTGCCCGTACATTTTTTAATTCATAACTAATAATATAGATTTAACATATTTAATTTCTCTAAAGAAACTTACATCGCCCCATCGTCCAACGACGTCCAAAAGATCGTTTCTACCGAGTGAGAGATCCACAATGCACTTGTTGACAGCCTTGCTGCTTCTCTCGGGCGTCAGATCCTCTTCCGCGATCTCCGTCCAACCCAAAGATCGCACAGCGAATCTGATCGGCTTGTCCCTGCCCTCGGAGTCCGCTCTAGCAGGATAGCTCCTTCGTCTGAGAAAAAAGAAATAAAGGTGAATCAATCTGTACTGCAATCTGTGCACAAAAAAACTGTGAACCAATTGGAGTATGCTTGCTTACTTGAGCGCCAATTCCACCTTCCTCTTGTTCTCCAATTCCTGATCCAGGGCCGAACTTGTGTTGCTGCGAGTTACTGTGTTCACCATACCGCTCAAAGTGTGAAAATTATTTATCTATAACATTAACGATAAAAACGAAAAATTACGATATGAAGCATAAAAGACTGCAAGTTAATATACATATGTGATAATGTATGTTATAATAATCCTTCTTGATAACAATAATGTGTGTATATTTACTAATAATTTAATTGTGTTCAATAAAAAAATATTGATTGTAGAATGTTTCAGCAAAATTATTTTACTCACGCTATCATTATCCTTGACAAGGCTTCGACGCGCCTCTGTTTTCGAATGCAGAGGAGCTTCCGGCGGTTCTCTTTGTATGTTTCCGCTTTTTACATGCCAATAATAAGGTCCATTTTCATCTGAAACAGCAGTCGATCCGATCGTTACTAAAATTTAAAAGCTACAATTATTTATGATAGCAACGATAATTAATTATCAATTATCAATTTCATCAATATCATTTTATTAATAAAAGAAGATACGAAAAATTGAAAAAAAACGGTCTAAAAAAATTAGAAAACTTTGATATCAGAAGTACTAAATATATTTTTAATTCAACTCATTTTTATATTGTATTATCTCAAATTTTAGCGCGATTTCTTTTCTACGGAGTATTATCTAAATCCCTTCGTATTTCCGGTTTGATATGAAAATCGTATTCACTATCACAGACTGTCGACAGATAATCGTACAGCCACATTTAACGTTAAATACGAGCTTTTTCCGGCACACCGGTATCGATCGTCGTGTTCGAGTATTCGATGAAACGAAATTTCCGAGAAAATGCTGGACTTTCAAAAACAATTTTGGAATTTGAAAAATTTTTATTTTCACGTCATTGTCCATTCCCACTCCATTTTTATCTCGATATAATTTGTAGATTAATAGATCTGACGTAATTTCTCAAGATCTAGAAATTTGTGATGCGTTAAAAAATATTTTGTAGTTAATACAGAAAATAATTAAAACGAAATGGAAGGCAATCGTCTCCATTATTTGAAACAAACTCTTTTTTGCTATTTCGTTTAGCTCTATTCTGATATCTACCTTCATGCTTTTGCCAGCCGGGCGGCAGATTCTCGTCCTTATCTTCGGAATCAGTGCTGTCCACGTCCGTCGGTTTCTCCTGGGTATTGTTCTGCAGAATCGCATTGTTCTTCTGGTCCTTCGGCTGTCGCCGTTTCACCGGCACCGCGTACAGCTCGCTGTTCAGGCCACCCTCCACGTGCGGCACGCCGCCCATCTCTGCGGTCTCGTTGTCGGGTTTCTCGCAATAACTGTGGTGGCAAAGAAAACCCAGGGTCAAAAAACAGCGTCTCGGTTCACCCCGAAGGGGTTCGGTCGCCCTATCGCCGCGATGTCCACTGAATACTTAAGCGATACAAAAGTCTAGACTCTCGGTCCAAAAAACGTCTTTAAAAAAAGTCTCGTGAATTCAGACATTTTTTTTAGAGAGTTTTCGTGTCGTCTATTCAAACAGGCATATTTCTTTTTATTATCGGCAATCACAAGCAATTAAAAATGCACATTCTCCCTAAATTCGTTCAAATATTTTACGAATGTACATTCTGTATTTTTCACGTGCATTTGTGATACAGACAGAAAAAAAAGAAATAGAAAGTCAAAACTTGCATTAATAAAAATTGAGATCTGTGAAATTGACACCCTGAAAAAGAAATTTTTTACAAAGTTTACATATATAATATAATTATATAAATTATATATATAATTTTTGTGAAAATTCGCATTTTAAGGTGTCAACTTTACAGATCTATCCAACGGAAGAGAGTCACAGTTCTTATTGGCCCAACAAGGAAACTAGCGATAATATACAGTGCAAGCTACTAATTCCACCACAGCAATATACAGATTCGAAGAAACGCTTTTATTTTTATCAGTCGCCTTGAATCTAAAAATTTCATTTAACGACGATTACTTTCTAACTCCGGACTGCGTTTGATTTGTTTAAATTCGTCCTGCAGCGTCACGAGGCGGTCACGCGACAGCGTTATCCACTGAAAATTCTCTGCGCTCTTTCTCTCTATTCCTCTCATCGTATTATATCGCGAAACTCGTCATGAGAACGCGATTGTGCGGTCGCGCTCGCGTGACTTCGGGGAATTCCAGTTCACGACATTTCATGGCGAATCACGATCGCCGAAATAAGCGGCTTGATTTACGGCGTCGTTGTCCGGCCGTGTTCGTCTCGCGGACTCGAATCGTTCAGTCGTTTCGCTGAGCATTCGCGGAGGACGGCGTCATCGACCACGACGGAATGACAAATTGATTTCCGCTCGTTAGATCGTCTGATCGGCCGTGTCGTCTCGCTCGTAAACCGCTATCGATCCGCCGCAACGGAGTCCCCGTTATCGCTCCGCCACGAGAAATCCTCGCGTGCTAATCGAAGCCGGGTGCGACACGAGCCCGGCCGGCAGGAGATTATTTACGGCGGCTGTAAAATAAAACGTCCTTTGCGAGAGAAAGAGAGAGAGAGAGAGAGAGAGAGAGAGGGGGAGAGGGCGAGAAGAAATTACGCTTTCGTAGTTGGAAATAATGTAGAATTATGTACCGTGCGTTCGCGAGGGGCCGAGGGCTCCGAAGTTGGAATGACTACAGACAAATCGCGACGAAGGGATTGTAACAGGTGTCCGTCAAGTGCTCGTTCTAACAGACCGACTGAAAAGATTTCGACCGCGCTCTCACTCGGAACAGTTTTGCAAAATGGACGCGAAATCATTTTCGAATTAAAAAAGATTCGGAATCAAACGCAGCCAACAAGCGCGAATAAACACGAATGAACGACTTCGCCGTGCGAGTACCGACGACACGGTTGGCACTCGTCTCAAGCAAACCGTACCTACGTGTCTGTACGCGCTCGTTTGCTTTGTCCACGTCCGGCTTTACGTAACAACTGGTGGTGCAAAGCCGATAATGGTCCAATGGTCCCTAATCATCAGACGTTCATCATAGTCCATTTATCACGTATTGCAGCAACGTCGACGCAGATAACGTGATTGTTATCGTGATAACGATTTCACATCGAGAACAAATGCAATACAAAGCAAGCCTGGCACGAGCCAACTCGCGTCTTCTCTCTGTCGCATTCGATTCAATTCGCTCTCACCGCAAACAGGTGTTACACGTTTTTCAAAACAAGGTGCGCGAAAGGAAAGCATCTTGAAAGGTCTATTATACTTTATAATATGAGAGGGTGTGCGAGACAAATTCAATGGCCGGAAATGGTATGAAATTTTATTTCACTTTCCGAGTACGCAAATATCGCGCTTTAGATCAGCGAATGGAAGCTAAGGGGGAACCTTGTGATACGACTGTAAAATTGCGGAAAATCGTGCTCCGAGATACGCACTCTTACGCCGTCGTAAAATATATCGCGGAAACAAATCGCGGCGTTTCGAGAATAAATCCGACGTTCTTGCAGATTACGAAGGAGGGAAAATTTCATGGTGACATGCGATGCAACGTCGTGGTTCAATCAAAGCAAGCAAAGTGGTGCCGGTCGGACGGCGCGGGCGCGGGTGCGGGTGCGGATTTCTCGGTTTAACACTGGCGAGTCCCTTTACGTACGCGGCGCTCGTATCAAGCGACAACGCGACAATACACGTCTACAAACAGCGGCGGTAATCTGCATGGGATCGCTTACGCGAGAACGGGGCGTTTCGTTGCGACGAGAATGCCGTTCGTTACAGCGAAAACAAACAGAAGCAACAACTTGGGCACACAAGAGAGAAGCGATGGGACGATAGTGGCAAGCGGATCATTATCTGCAGGGCAGAGGGGTGGTGGTGGTGGGGGGGGGGTGAAGGATAGGGTACCACGAGACCACGAGGGTGTGTTCGTACGTACTTTCTCGACCCGGAAGTGTCCGCAGCGTCGATCGATCCCGCGGATCCCGACTGAAGGGCGTGAGACTGAGGCAGGATCGCGCTCGACGACGACGTGGACGACGAGCGGGGATTCCCGTTGAGGGTGTCGTCGACGAGAGCGGACTCCGCCACACCCTCGCAGCCGTACCTGAATCAGCATCGTGCAACGCATTAGGGGAATGAATCGTAGTGGTGATAATGACAATGCCTGTCGCGATTGCACGGGCACCGCTCGCTTATTAACCCTTAAACGACGCGGTTCCCTTCATCATCCGAATCACTTTCATGCTATCATTTTCACGTATCATTTCGTCATAAAGAGATTCGAGCATTTAAGGGTTAAATTGAGCTTCGGAAATTTAATTACATTTCTAGAGACATTACTCTTAGTATTTTGTACATTTATTTTCTAATAATTAATTATTAACTTATATAATTGCTTTCTAATAATTAATTATGTTGAATCCTAAATGATTAAAAAATGTTTTATCGTTGCGGATGTATCTTTTATAAGCATTCGGATTCGACGCATTTACGAACTGCATGGCACAATTTAAGCGCGATGTCCACGAAGTCGGCGCAAAGTGCTGTTAAAATAAAATATTGTGTAATTTTAACAGTTTATATTCGTTTACGCCGGGATACTCTTGCTGCGAGAGCGCACGCACTTCGTTCCTCGCGGATGGGGATCGCAGCGCGGCTGCAAGGTATTTTAATTAACGATCGGGGAACAGTGCCAGGCACCGACGTGGTTAGTACAGGGTCGCTAACCATGTCGAAGTAATTAAGGGATTAGTCGAGCGGTTTGCTGACTAACGCCAGCTGCCTCTCTTGAGTATCGTTCGGGCGTTAGAGTAGGTACCTAAGGGCTACGTTCCCTTTGAGCGCGCTCAAGGAATACGGATTCTGGACTTGGAGGCCTTTAATCGGCGGGATTATAACCAGCTACGTGAGGTCTGTAAGCGAAAACTTTTCCTCGGCGTCAACTTGACTTACTTCGCTCGGAAGACGTTAAAAGTTTCAGATGAGCAGAAATAAAAATGTTTGCGCAAGAACAACGACATTGTTTCTCTTTAAGTTTCAAATTTGGTAGAATCATACAGCTGTTATTTCATTTTACTTCGCTCGAGGGTGTATCGTAATTTTATCGAGGTTATCAAAGGAAAATATTATCTGTATACAATAAAGAAATATATATGTATACTGACAATAAGTAGCAAAAGGTCTCAATCATTTTTTTTTTAAATAGAAATTTTATGATTCATAAAATCATTAGAGTGCATCCTCGTTTAGCGGGGAGTCTGAAATTTTATCCCCGCAGGTGCAGCTGCGACTGCGTGACACTTATTGCTTCTCCCCTTTCGTTTAACCCTTCTGCCACCCTCGCGGCTGCAGTGCAGGGGTCGTTTCCGTATTATCGGCGATCAGACTCGATTCCCTTTAGCGAAGATTGCACAGTTGTTAACAGGAGTTTGAGTTTCTGCTGTGTTACTGCGTCACATTTATTACGTAATCCTCGCTAGGAATCGGGCGGATGCATCGATAAACACTCCGCATTCTCGACTTTGTTAATTGCCCGATAATAATCGCGATAATTCCTCGTACGTGCCGCTAATTGCCGGACCCACTTCTCGTCCGCTTGTAGGGGGAGAAAACTACGAACTGCGCGTGCAACGTACTTTGGGAAGAAGTTTTCCAACTTTTCTCCCGCGTGTATGCAACGTCAAGAGAATATCGAGCGTGGTCGAAGAGGGCCGCCCGAAGACGTCGTGAATAAATCGGGCGCGGGCATAACTTTGGAAAGCTTTACAGCTTCCATAAAAGAAAAGAGCGGAACGTAATTGAATTTACAAAAGAGGCGACGACGCAAACGACGACGACGAAGACGACGACGACGACGCGCGAAGCCAAATGACATAATTTCGCGCGAATATGTGGGTTAGGGCCGGCGCGAGGGGTGTCTTGGAAATTCGCCAGAAGTTTCGGGGGAGCATCCTTGTATTTTGTATTAGGGCGCGAGAACGATCGATGAAACATCGGACGTGTCTGCGGGAATTCCATCGACGGCCGATTAACACCCGGGGAATTTTTCCGGCGTTGTTGCACTCCTCCCCGGGAATTTCGGATACATCGGGCCGCCGACGATCGGCTCGCAACGATCTATCGAATTACAAATATTATGAGCGACGTGACGCGCTCGGTTATTAAACGCGTTATTAATTAATTCCGGTAATAT
>VBVQ01005452.1:0-11679 GCA_011636635.1 Tetramorium simillimum | reverse complement strand
ATATATATGTGTGTGTGTGTATGTATGAAATTTGAATACATCAGAATCGTTAATAATTAACATAGCGTAAGTCATGCGACAGGATCAAATATGTTACATCATATTCATTATAAAGTCACAGTCGTAGTACATTAATGTAACTCAACGGCGATCGCAATTATTCACGTACATTACGAACTCGTGTGACACTCCCGCTATACATTAAATTTGCCTGCATTCCGCCTCGCGTGTTAACAGCACCCAGACGGACGAACTCTCGCCGAGCGAAACGAAACCATGGTGGCGGCTACTTTGTGGCGCGCCCAGCCGTAGTTCCGAAGCGAATCGCGTTTTAAATAAAAATTACGATCCAACTTTTCCGTATTAAAAGATCGTTACACGGGTACGAGAAGGAACGGCGGTTCGAGATAATTATTTAAATTGACTTCTCCGAATGACATGCGACGCGCTCCCACACATTTGGCATTCTCTTCCAAAGTTCCATCTGCCGCTTCCCCGCTTAGATATTCGCTCGGAGGACCTTGGCAATATGCGTAGGCAGAATTTGCAAATCGGTCAGTCGGTCGATCTAGCAGCCGGTCTATCGATCGAGGAGTAATTACGCTGGCACGTCGATCGCCGCATTGTCCATTTTGGAGCGACGCACTAACGCGATAATCCGGGCATTAGATGCCGCGGGCGGCACGTATGTAACAGTACAAGGGAATTGTCCATTGCTGGCACGGGCCGTACGCTTAACCCAAAGAGGCTTAGCGGTTAATTAGAGCCTGATCGACCGTCGCGCTTGCGATATGTCATTCCTACTATATGTGGCACGAGCTGCGAGCAACAGATTGTCATGGTCACGCCGAACATACACAGTGGCTTTCTGTCACCCTTCACGTAAAATCGCGTTTATGTCACAATCTGACACTCCGATTTTCGTACATATCACTTAACATTCGAACAGATTGCCTCTCTGAGATGGATTTATTGATAATGCGCGCGCGCGCGCGCACATGTTCACTTTAACTAAAAATAGTTATCTCTGTTATTTAAGTAAATTATATGTTTTCGAGCCTGCTTGATGTAAGAGAAGTCTGTACTATTTCGTTATGTCCTGGCTTCCTTAACTTGACTCCTTCGTAGCGCTGAGCATTTTATCGTCAGATGACCAGTAGTCATATTACCGGGTTGCGACTTCCATCGGAAAGGAAAGCGCTGACCGGTCACTTTATTATATCGCCGACGTACCTGGTAACCGGTTCCCTCGAACTCGCAGCACGTTGATTTACTTCCGCGCTGAATCACGGGGATACCGTGATTTAATAAGAGTTTGCTCAAAAATACAAATTATGGCGGAAATAATTGAAGAGACTTCTGGAATATAAAAAGCATGTTCTTAATCCATTCTACCAATAGATTTCCACAATTTGTCAATTTTTTTTATTCATCAGGTCTCATCTCATATCTCGATCGCAAATAGCTCGAAGAATCGATACAATAAAAGACATTTTAGTTATCGTCTGGGCTTAGCACGACGCGCAGAAAAATCCGTTCTTTCCACACCTCCTTTAATCTAATATTAGAAATCGCAGGTCAGCCAGCGAAAGAAGTTATACGGCGAGAGAGCAATACGGTGTGAGCCCGCACGCGATCTAATTCCGCTCCCGCAGGGAGGACTGATCCGCACAGTCATATGGGCTTAGCAAATGCACGAATCCAAGCTCGATCCACTGCGGACACTAGTATACATTTACCCATCTATATAACATGTTTCTGTGAGCGAGAGTGCAATAAATATTTAAGTAAAAATAAAAGCGTGATACAGTCTAATTTAAGAATAATATAAATAAGAAGTAGACCTGTATTGTACTTGCTGGATATAAATGGAAAGAATAGCGAAAGCTAAAACTCATTTTTCATTTATATCCCTTAATTAAAACGAGATCTAATTCTATCAGCCAGTTTTATGAGAGACACAAACGCTCCGCGTATAGCGCATAGTACGCGAGCTTTTGATTACATCGCTGAGTCATTGACAGCGGAAATTTATGGGGGCGGGGGATGGGATTCTTTTTCGCATGCGGATAAACGGGTCAATGTCTATTAATCCGTTTTTACGCGTTCGCTCGCTCGCCGCTCGTTCAATCGGCCGAGATTTACAACTCGCTCGAACAGTTATCATGCGGCGTTGGCGACGCAGTGGTAGGTGCGAGTAGACTTACGAGTTTTCCTGAAAAAGAACGTTAACAAGATGATTATTGTACGTGCGTGTTGCGCTCGTAAGTTCAATGTTCTAAAACATCGTTAAAACTTTATGTTCGTGGTGAATTATTCCCGGAGTGCTTTTAATATAATCAATCTTTTTTCAGAAATTGTTTTATTCTGCAGATATTTATAGAAACGCAAGATCACCAATTACTGTACATATCCGAATGTTTTCATGTGTAGTGATTCGTTGCTTTTTAGGTCGATGTCCCTGTATAGCTTTCCATGAAACGAATTGTGAAAGATAGCAAAGTCGGCTTTTATGCATGTTCCCAAAGCCATTAAATGTTTATACATTTTCACCAGCTGACGCACTTTCACCGTAAACGACGAAATGATGATTCAAAAGGAACGTTATTATTTCGTAATATATCACGTATTATATTTTTATATTCGTATTATATTTTTAACATAAACTTTTTAAAATTTTTAAGCGCTCCCTGTATTTTTATTATTATTTTAAAACAGTATCTTGAAATACAAATGAATAAAGTGAATTTCTAGGATGTATAAGTAATGGTGATAATATTACAATGATTATTTTTTTACGTGACTTTTTATCTAATTAATATACAGTTATATAACAGAATAATTACCAGTAATTTTATTCATGTTTAACTACTGTTTTGCACTCGGTTATTGAGGCGAATCATGACGGAGTTATCACTACCTTCATCTTTAGTTATTGCATGGTTAAATGCACCACCCTCGCCATCGTCCTCGTGTCCGACTTCATTCGCGTGACGTTCTTGATTCCACAGGAATAATTCATACTTTAGCTGTAGGCTCGGTTAGTTGACGGTCGAATAATAGTGATTTATAGTAACGATTTCCTTGCCTAACATTAAGTGGAATGAATCATTGATGGACAAATCATACTCTTCTCGATAAAACACTCGCATGTGATTTTATTTGCCATTGCCAATGCTTGGTAAATTCATCGCTCTGAATGAAATAAATTATTTATTTCGCAAACGTTAAGTCCGTTTGAATCGATATTATACTATTGTGGACAATTTCATTCCCATCAGAAAAAGGTGGACTTTGCGCAAGTTTTAATATCATCACATGTTACAATTTACAATTAACGCGCTCGACAAATCCCCGTGAGGGCATTTCGCTCCACGGGGAGGCTCGTCAATTAATCTCGATCACAATCTGCGACGGTCGCGTTTACCGCAAAATGAAAAACTACTCCTCTCGGTAGCGCGATAAGCGAGGCTGTGTGTTTAAGTACCCCTATGTCCGTTCCCCGAGCAATTACTGCGAAGTAATTCGCACCGGCGACCGTTTGTATCTTCGCGATGCATTCGCGAAAAGACTTTGCCACAGCGTAACGCTGGCTTAATTACGAGCCGGGGCGCTTAGTGCGCCCAGGGCAGTCCGGTATCCGCGGTTAATCAAGTACCGGCGAAAGCGAGGGCGACGCGAGGGTGGCAGGTGATGACGAGCACGGTGGTGCGAGTCCAGACATCGGCTCCTCTGATCCGAATACAAACGCGCGCGCGCGTTTGCTTAAGTAAACGAGTTTCTCATAGGGGTGGAGGAGGGAAAGGGGGGGTCGATCGGTCGAGCGAGCGTCGTCGCGAGTACTACCGCGGGGGTCACTTCGGTGTTTGCGAGTTCAAGTTCCACTTTGGAAGCCCTCAGTAAACCGCAAGCCGCACGCCGTATTTCCCTTTGAGCCGCCTCTTCCTTCGCGTCCTTCCGCCACGCTTTTACCGCCGCCGTTCGATCCCATCCACTACCTTCTTCCGCCCATCCGGCAGGCTTCCGGCTACGGAAACGCCCGGATCACTGAAGACCTGCGATGAAAATTTTTTTTTTATTTCGTTGAGCAGTAACTTCGTGGTGTCTCATCATGACGCGCATAATTCGATAACCCTTTTTTTTCATCGTGCCTGAAGATAAGAGTGAATGTGATAATCCTCTACAGCTCTATCTTGACAATATAATGGAGCTTAAAAAAGAAATAATCAAGATTGTGTTGCCTTCTATTTCATTCGTAATCTCAGACAACACGAATGTTGCCATGCAGATTTCTTTCCATTTCGAATTGCATGACGGCGCGCGCAACATTTTAGAAGCTTTCCATCTTTGACTTTGCCGGGAGAGCCTCCGATAAACCACAACGCCCCAATTCCCTTTGAATGCTTTCGTTTCCTCTCTCCCTCGCACCACACCCGACCTCCATCGACTCTTTCATTTATCGAGCACGACGACTCACCGTTCGACGACTGTAAGACGAGGAAAATCTTGCTGCAATCTCTTCGATGTATAAGAAATTTCGTTATACTAGCCGAAAGGGGATAGACATGAAAACTTATGTAAATTGATAACGCCGGTCGAATCCATCGCAGCGCTATTGAATATACATTATTTAACCTCCCTCGAGCAATCAAATGCTAAAATGCCGATCACTGGCACTTTACGTGCAACCGTGCCGCCGTTTCGCTGACCCAGATTTCAATATGAGGTTCAAATATACGATAAACTCGGCATTATACCGACAGGTCAATGAAACCTGCGATTTGAGAAGGAAAATATTCTAACATTCGATACAACTTTCAAAGACCGTTGTTAGCGTCATTACTTTTCCGTCGCGCAAACAGAATGAATCCGACTTTCAACTTCTTCTATGGACGAATGATAAACAACCCGGAAGATTCAACAAGCTACAGACGAATACTTTAATGTAACGAGTGACGGAATAACTAATTGGTCCATTTTAAGAGGGCCTTAGTTGGAAGTTCCTACGGATGCCGTCTCGTAGGATGGGCGGAAAAGTGTCGGACGATGGATGGGCAAGAGGAGGCGGCGGAGAATGGGGACGCCTAATGAAAAGTTTGCTCATCTTTTTGCATTCGACGTCAAGGAACGTCGGACAAGGGCGGAGGGTGGGGCGCTACATAATCAGTCTTAACTCGGAAGGATGTCGCTAATTTGTTCGGGCGCGGAATCACGACGGAGTTTGCGGCCGGTGACAGGCACGCGGGGCCATGCTTTCGAGGCGGCCGCCGAAAGTATCGCGAAAACTCCCTGTCAGAAGAGCGAGGCGGTGCGAAAGGGGAGACGGCCGAAATAAAACGCGGCCGTCTCCCCTCGGCACTCGCGACCACGGATCAGCGGCGGGAACTAATTTCGCAACACCGACACAAATGGAGAAGGAGGAGGCGAGCGAGATTTCGGTGTTAATTAAAAGTTGCCTAAAATGTAATGCCATCCGCCGGCTGATTATGATCTGAGATAGTCTAACGAGTCTTCTAGGAACTTCTGCCTCCTACCCGACCGACGATGCACT
This sequence comes from Tetramorium simillimum, assembly GCA_011636635.1. Classification (NCBI taxonomy): domain Eukaryota; kingdom Metazoa; phylum Arthropoda; class Insecta; order Hymenoptera; family Formicidae; genus Tetramorium; species Tetramorium simillimum. The sequence continues at coordinate 6,128 of VBVQ01005452.1, read as the reverse complement.
TCGACGATACGGGCCCCGGCACGAAATCCCAGAATGTTCGCGCGTTGTACATGACGCGCAATTCTCTCCCTCCCCTCCTGTTCTCTTCCGAATCTCCGCTCGCGACGAGAACGTGCTAAAACGGTTGATCCTATCGTCGTTGCACTATCATTAGAAGCACGCGCACGCTCCCTCGTTGCACGTGATAACTGCGTCGTTCGCGAGAGAGAGGGAGATGTAATAGATAGACAAGTATTACACAAAATTCTGTCTGTGTACTTTCCGAAATCGGAGTATGGGAAATCGGTGACCACACGTTGTTACGTAACATCATTAATAGCGCTTCATTTATATCGTTGTGTCAGTCGCGTTTTAGTATAGACAACCGTATAATCCGGATTTATAGCGTGCAAGGAAACATTTCAGAGAATGGGCGGGAGAGAGAACGGTGATCCGAAATGGAGAAGCGATTGAAGCTACCGCTGATGAATTATCTCGACAGCCGCATCGCACGGGGTGATACGCGGCGCGGGGAGAAGAATGGTTTTCATCATTAGTTTTCAACAAAAGTTCTCTAGAGCGTTGCATGAGCAAAAGCCGCGCGCGTCATCATTCTTCATCCAGTTAGATCGGCTCTGGGGAGGCGTTGACAGGTGAATCGGCCGTAAATTATTATCAATTTCGCCACCGACGATTATTTATAATTGACCCAGATACACGCGCGACACATGTGGAGCGCATTGTTATTTATGACGCTTATGGGGCGCGCCGTGGCACGCTAGTTTAGCGCTGCGCAACACCCTGTGTTGTATCACCACCAGCTGTTTTGGCGACGCAATTTCGAAATGATTTATCTCGACCGCGGGATTGATCGACGGATTTTGTGCGGGATATGCGTAAAGAACTGCGCGACTACGAGACTATAATTTTTCAACTTTTATCATTAGATTTAAATTTTTACGAAAGCTGCACGTTCCTCGTAATTTGTTAGTTTTGATGTGCTTCGAGGAAAAAAAAGCGTGTCATTCCTAGGTCATTCCTATCGTCTTCTATGGTCTTTTCATGTCGTGGCGAGATATGCCCGGTAGATCTCTGACGGGAGCGGCTAGTCGAGCACAGCGCTGCATGACTGCGGATGACTGTCAACCCGTCGTAACGAGCACGTCACGCGATTGCCCAACAGTGAAGATACCGAAGTGGAAAGCACCGTGAAAAATGAGCCTCGGGTGTGGCCGTAGAGGTTTCGGACGTCACCCGATGTACGAGAGTTCATGATCGATGAACTTCGGCGAATCTCTTAAAAATACGGTCGCCCTCGCGCGACAGAAACGCGACGTATAAGGCCGCATCTCCTCCTGATCTTTGACACGCAGCTTTCTCTTGCGATCGACCTCGCTGCGTAATTTCATCTCGGAGCTCGTATTCTTATTTGATATCGCGAAATCGTTGCGCCAAGCTTCTGCGGATATTTTATTTGAAAAATATCAAATAGTTGTTGCCAATTAGAAATTGACTCTACGTAAAATGTTTGAATGGATACAATGTTATTTACGTACATTTCGACAACTAGAATGGACGTAAAGCGTAATGCAATATAGGCTGCTCGTGGATGATAGCAATCTGATTTCGGACGGTAGTGAAGAGTACGTAAATGCACTAACGAGGAAATGACACGTGTTCGAAATTACACTGCAGCGGATAATGATAATCCCTCTTCGTAATTTAATGTTGATATTACGCATAATAACGCTAACCGCGGATAATCACGATCGAGACAATACATAGAAATATAGCGAACCGTTCGCATTGATCATGACTAATTTGTGTAAACCGTATTTGCTGTACAGTCACAACGCATATCAATACGGGGCAAAGAAAAAAAATATATCGCGGGGATTGAAATGGGAGTGCCATAAACCCAGTTAGCGTTCTAGCTGTAGTTTCATCTTCCCAAGGCTGCTTTCTTTTAGGATCGCTATCAATTTTTTAATGCCGATCGATTTTTATCGCCGACCGGCTAATGCTGAATGTTGAAATGGTATCTCGGCGCTGCCACCTTCGGGAAAACGGCTGCGCTGTAAAGACGAGTCGCTATCTTGTATCTCTGAACAGCCAGGCTAAGTAGTCTCGGGCATTTCTCTTCCAGCTGACACCCGCTCGTTCTTCTTCCGAAGACAGGGCGAAGAAAAAGAATCGAAGGGGCGCGACTAAACGGCGACACTTCGTTTCGCCGTTAGGAGCACCCCGTGGTAAATTCGATTAACGAGGAACAGATTGGGACGCTATTGAATCACAATCGCTGCGCTTTGATCTCCGTTACGTTCACGACTGCGACTCGATTTCATTTCGGCGCATCCCGCTTCCACCACTCCGCGTAACGGGATGAAAACATCGAGGATATAATTCGAGGACCCATCGATAATGGCGCCGATGGAACGGACACGATAAAGGGTCCCTGGCTCGGAGATTAAGATACGCGAGCTGTCGATCGGATGGATTAAAGGATCACAAAAAAACGAGCGCCGCGCGTCTCGAGTTACGAGTCGAGTCGGATTAAAGCACGTCGGGGACGAGGTGCGATCGGAGAGAATTTCCTCCCGGAGTAATTATCGATAGTTGTACGCTTCTTTCGCGCGAGATCCGAGCTCCGCATTGAGAACTGGAGTGGAACGAGGCGTTTTACACGCGCCTCGCGCGCGGCGACGACGAAATTTCCGGCGTTTCCGAAATCCCGTTGCAACAGCGTTGCGCGGCGCGATTTATATACATTGCGATTTAATTATCTTCCCACGGTTGTTGCAACGATCCTCGGGCCCGTGGAAATCTCGTTACACGGGAAGGTGTTGAAGAAACGCATGTAGGCGCGTAGCCACGATTTGTCATAATGCTTTCCGCCGCGCGACGCAAAGTGACTAATGCTGATTAGCTGCCGAGCGATCTGAGTATATCCAATTACGCCGTCGCTCGCGTGTCCAGCCTCCTCTCGTCCGTTCGCCTTAATCCCGCGGAATAATTTGCTTCCGCGCGGTCCGTCATGCGCCGTCAGCGAAACAGGCAGCGAGCCCGCACACGTAGCCGGCTAAAAGTGCGTTCGCGCCGGCGATTTCTGTGTCTCTCTTCCTTTTTCAATTCTTATTTAAAACTACGCGCTGAAACAATACTTTTTCGCTGGGGAAAAAAACTCCCTCGGAAAAAGCGGTCTCGCGTTACGGGAGAGCGCGGGCATGTCCGCCGCGCGTACATTACGTTTCAGTACACTGTGCGTAAATTTCGAGCGCGAAACGACGAATCAATTAGTCTGCCAACCGATCCGTTAAATGATTTCGCCGCGGTCGAATCGATTCGCCGAGACGTCCGCGACGGACCCGCCGGCGCCCTTTATCGCCCCGGGAGAAATCGCGTAATCATCGCGCGTCAGCGTATCTTCGGTGGGATCGGTCTCGCCGGCCGGGCCACGGATATCCAAGCGATCCCTATTGTATTTCTCGCGCGACGAAGATAAAGCTGACTTATTGTCGGATGAATCTTGAAATACGCCACGGACGGGGAACGTCGGGCTCACAATGTCGGGTCGCTATTATTACACGGTACCTTTTTCTCGTGCGGATCTTTTTTAAATCTGCACCGATTTGTTAAACAGGCGATGTACAATGATATGTATAAGGAGTAATTATATAATAATTATAGATTGCATGGCAATAAATTAGAAGCGGAGGAGAAATCTAACACCTCATCATTAACTTATCGAAGAGTAGTATCGAGTCAATTATAGCAACGAGATCAGTCGTGCGTTACATCGGGCCAGAGAACTCTCACTTCGAATGTCTCTAGCTTGGCTTTGCAACCGCCTCCTCCGCCCGGCTCCTCCTGGAGCCTTATTATAACGTGCTTCTCTCTCCGGCGCAACGGTACTTCCACCACACGACGATGATAATATTATCAAGCGGGCCGAGCCGTCGGACGTGCAAATTATATATTGTCGGGCTAACGATGCCCGCCGCGGCAGTGCTTCGTTCGCTCTCGGCCGTTTTCCGCGGCGATGCCTCCGCGCATTAGGGCGGATCGCGCTTTCTAATCCGCGCTCGATATCGCGTACGAACGACTCGGCAACCCGTTGTTTGATCATCGGGCGAGAGAGCGATCGTACAGTCTCGATCTCGCGTCTCTTTGACCGCCAAACACAAAGAGATTGCGCCGCTCTCTCCAACGAGATTACCAGCCTCGTGAACTTTTCCTACGTGGCGGAGTTGGCGCAATTACGCGTGTACAGTTATTTAATTGTCTTTATTCTTAATTGAAAAATAGCTTTTATAATTTTAAAAGAAAATTTTTTTCGATTCGCGGCCATTCTTCACTTGACAGTTGACAATTGCGCTCTCTCGAGGGATGCTCCGCTGGAACGTTGACACCTCCGCTCTCACGGCGGCTCATCCGTTCCGTCGTGTTCCTCGAGCATTGTGTCCCTTCGCGGTCTCCACGACGTTATGCATCGGATAATAATCGCCGATGTCAGAGAAGAGAGAAAGAAATGAAAAGGGCCCCGGTCGTTGGTCGTCGATGCCGCGCGTTGGACAATGAGCGATCGCCGCGCAATGGATCGCTTTTTAATTCCTCACTCCTGCGGCCCTTTTTTCGCGAACGTTGGCTCGCCGGCCGGCGTCGATCAAATGGAGCGTGAAACCATAGCGTGCCCCGTTCGCCACGAACCGCTTCGGCCCGTTGATCCTTTACCGTCTGCCGTGCATCTTTTTCAACTCTGCAGCGGCATGCAAGTAGCGCCTTCGCGAAAAAATGCTATCCTCGGCATTGAGCGAGCCTGCAGCCAAGAGCGATGCTTGAGGACAGCCATCTCGGACACGCGCCTGAAATACTTTATCTTCCAAGGACATTTCTAAAAATAAAATTTGTATTCTTCAGCACAGTCCTAGTTCTTTATCAATTTCCAGTCAATTTTAGCACACACATTAGCGAAAATGTTCAAGTATCGATAACTTTAGAGTAGATGATTGAAAACAAAAGGCTTTTCACGAGTTAAACTTGGCGAGGTTCGCTTTGTGCTAGTTCAGTTGGGCAAATTCAGAGAGTGCAAAGGGTAACGTTACATATCGACGGGATATACGAGACTTTGGCCTTTTGCGCGCGATGAACATGCCGAGTAAAATGGAAACCACATGAATGTAACGGTCAGGAATATGAAGACCCAGCGATCTCTCATACAACGACAATTTCGGTATAAATTATAATGCGATTCATTCGAAACATATGAATACACGTCTTTTGTGAAAATACAGAGTCCTGTTTATATATAAGCTATACTACCAATTCAATTAAATTTCGTTGGATTGTTGAAGAAATAGGATCCATTTTCAGAAATACAAAGCTCCGCGAGTTCCACATATTCGATAATTATAAAAACTTACCATGTTATATCGCGGAAAAAAAATTTAATACGAAAGTTATTAATTATTTTCAAATCTGTTGAAAATATTATACACGAGTATTGATATTCTGAAAAAATTTTTTATTACGTAACAAAAAGAGCATTTTTGTTCAGTTTTTAAAATTTATCCTGTTATGTATTAAATGTTATCACAAAATTTAATATTATTAAAATTATTTTTGGAATTTCAGAGGAAATTACTATTCGACGCAAGTATTTCTTTTTTCTTTTCTACTTTATGTTAATTAATGTAACACATGAACACATGTATAATTTTTTCCCTGAGATATGCTACATAATATCAAATACAAGTTGTGAAATTTTACTTTTATATGATAGAATTATTTTACTTTTTACAGTTGGTTTTTTTTAAAATTCGCTTTTTCTCTTTATTAAAATTAATTTTATTATGTTTACAAAACGATCTCAGAGTAACAGTATCACAAAAGAAATCCAGCATGTTAAGTCATCCGCAAATATCACTACTCGAAGGTTAGCGAAAGCGTACTGTTAGATGTACTTTGAAGTCATTCATTAAATAATTACTGTTTTAATTAATTAAGGAAAATTATTCATACTTTTAACTCTTTAATTAAAGTGAATACTTTAATATCTACATAAGACAAAGGATATCTTTTTTTAAATTTAATTTATAAACTTTTTACTAATCTCTATACTCTTATACATACATACATATATATATATGTAT
>VBVQ01005451.1:0-11718 GCA_011636635.1 Tetramorium simillimum | reverse complement strand
ATATATATATATATATATATATATATATACATAAACATTATAAACGCGCAAATGCAATAGTGTAGCACGTTACGTTGGTTTTACTGATTTATTACATTTATATTTAACAACCTATAACATTAAATGCTTCAATGTACAATAAACTACAAGATATAATTTGAACATATAATTTGAATAAAAAACTTCAAAAGAAAAAATTTCGAAAAATGCGCAATCAGAATATGTGCTCTGACATAAAGAATTAACGATAATACCTCTATTATTTTTACCATGCCACTTATCAACAAGTGGAAGTTATATAAAGCATTAAAAACAATAAGCACATCGAGTACACTTGAGAGTCTACAAAAAACATGTTGTCTTAACATTCAATTTTTTTAAAATTCGATATTAGCAAAAAAAACTTGGTCATTCGCTTTAAACATAATGACGTAATACATTGCAAATAAAATACTGTATATTTTAATGATCTTCCAAAGTTGCATACACGCGCTGAATATCTTGAAAGTTGGAAATACTGCGATATTTCTCCAAGGACAAGTATATCGTAAAATAATACATTGCGTATAAAATTTTTAAGTTTCCCTCTTCTCCAAGCCAATCCAGAATCCGCCAACAGGTTCCAATCTAAACTCATTTTTATCATATACGATTGGTTCGACGGTTTTTTCTATAGTCTTCAGAGTGAACTTTTGTAAAAGATGAGCTATCACAATCTTAGCCTCCATGAGAGCAAACCGATTGCCGATACATTTTCTAGGTCCATGACCGAATGGTAGATAAGTGTATGGTAAAATATTGTCTTTGTTCTCCTCGCTAAATCTCTCGGGATCGAACTTATCCGGGTTCGGGAAGTATTGTGGATCGCGATGTAAACCATAAATGGGAAACATCAACACTTGGTTAGGTTGGACGATCACATTCTTGCAGCCTGGTTGCGACGGTGGAAGTTCGTATCTCTTAGTGCAAAGTCTATCGGTTAAGGTCGCCGGTGGAAACTTTCTCAGAGTCTCAGAAAGCACCATATCCATATAAGGCATCTTCGTCATCGATTCGTAAGAAATATTACCGTTTTCGTCGGCAAAACGATGCACTTCTTCGCGCAAACGATCTTGTATACCTTGATTAACTGCCAGTTCGTGGGCAACGAAACACATCAACGTCGAAGATGTGTCGAAACCAGCGAAGAAAAAGATGAAGGCTTGCGAAACGATGTCTTCCAGTGTCATTTTTTGACCTGCACCTTCTTTCTCTCGGGCCTGCATTAATAGATGAATCATATCCGGCCTGACGATATTTTTCTCTTCCCGCTCTTTGATAGTTTCCTTCACGATCTTCTTGAAGAATGTGGACGTTGCCGTTGGAAACACGCTGATACCAAGGAATTTAGCGAGCCGTGGACACGCACGTACAAATATGAACTTGAACATCGTAAAAACTCCAGAAGAAAATTTGGATGCTTCCACTCCTCTCATATAAAATTCGTTCTCTGGATCCTTCATAGAATTCACGCTTATGCCAAAGGCTGCCGTAGCGATTACATCCGTAGTGTACCGTCTGAAGGCCTCCTTCGTTTCAAGTGTATGACAGATTTCCGGATGATCGACCAAATAATTAACGAAATTGTGAGAGCACTCCGATATCAAATCAAACATGAACTTCATCTTGCTGGCGGTGAAAGAAGGGCTTAACGTAGTCCTCATTTCTTTCCAACGATCTCCGCGCAAGGAGAAGATGTTCTTCCCGAACAGAGGTTCCACGCTTTCGTCAGCAAAACTACGATGATCCGGGAACGATTCGAAATCCTTTATCATGACATCCTTAATCAGTTCAGGATCGCGCAATAGCACCGCAGGCGTGGCAAAATCTATGATTCCAACATATTTAGCGTTTGGAAAGTGATTGTACAAAAATTGGAAATAATCAACGAAACTTATGCCACGTGTAAACACTCTCCAAGCCGTCAATTGAGATGATAGCGAATCTGGCATATAAGGTACGCCTTTGTTCCTCCAGTACAAAAATGTACGTCGTATCCAAGCAACTGCTCCCAGGATGCCGATGACGACCAAAGTAGTCAATAACAGCGTAAATGGCGACGAAAGCAACGAGAAATCCATCGTGATGCGACGGTGTAATACGCAAACGAGATACTTCGCCGAGCGCGGCGTAGAACGTTATAAATAGGAACGTGTTGCGCGGATCTTATCATGACTGAAACGAAGGTGGGTGGGGAGTTCTCGGTATAACTGCGATGATATATGTTACATCAGTCAATGTACGAGACCTGTTAGTCAGTTTAAATCCGCATGAACTTTCTAATACATTGTGACTCAAAAGTCATTAATTAATTCGAAAAAAATTATTTCGTGTTTTAATCAAAATATTTTCGATGTAAAAAGCTTTCAATGATTACGTAAATGTCATTAGATTCATCGTGTTTTTTGTACTTGAGTATAGTAAACTTAATATTTAACTGAGATACAGAACGAAAGATATAATTAATAAATATTAAAGTTAACTAAAGTGTATGAAATAAAAAGTTTCATTCTCCGAACCATCAACTGTTTTGTAGAAATAAAATATAAACATGAAAATCTTTCTATGTGACTTTTGCAAAGGAGATTCGATCATAGTCCCATTAAATTAGTTTCTTGTCTTCGATGGCACAATGCAATATGCATGCAAAATATTTATGACGAGCATTAGTTAAATTTTATAAAATATCTTCTCATAATATCTTATTAAATTACTATACTCGAGTTAATCTAGAGTTTATGCGAACGTTGAACAGCATCTTAAGTTCTATACATATACGACATGCGTATATGTATACATATGATACTTATTATGCATACGTAAATACACTGGAAAGTCTCGAAAGTAAACCTCGAAAGAGAATAATTTATCCCTTCCATCTGCGCCTAGACACGCAATAGGCCACTCCTTAGGCAATAGGAGTAGGGATAATGAAACAGCGACGTAATGATATCAACGATGCTGCGAGCGCATCCTCTTCCGGCGGCGTAAATGTAAATAAAATAATGGGCGAAACACTACTTCTCACAGCCTTGAAACAGAAGAGAGAGTAACCTTGTAAGAGTATATCAAAGTCCCGTATGGTATACTTTTGAGAGGTTCCAGTGTATATGTACATATATCCAGCTTACAAAAATAATTTGAATATTATATAAAAATATACCAACAAATATCATTTTAAAAACCATCTGCCAAGTTGTAATACAAGTCAAGTCGTATCAAAACTTTCCTGAAAGTCATTCGAAATTAATTTTGATAAAATGACAAGGATAAAAATAAAAAATAAAAAAATTAGTACAACCTACATCAATCCTAATTAATAAAAAATAAGAATGAAAACGAAGATAATATATGCGATGTTTATGAAAAGATAAATTGCATTTATAGATAGGTAGGTGATTTTTTAAATCCAGAAGATTGCGATAGAATATCTTAGTTTATCTTATATTTATTATCTTATAATTATCGCCATCAATATTATTATCATTCACAATAACAAATAATAAAAATAATGATAAAATATTAAATTTCTACAAGCTCATAAAAAACTCGTACCAACATTAAAAAGAATCAGAAATATCACAATTAATTAACAACAAATTCTTATTTATAATTGCTCTGTGCTAATAATTAAATTAATTGCACATTTTCCACTGAACAGATATAATGGATCGTTTTCCTCATTTTATATACCATCTGAATACATAGAATAAATTATAACTGATTAACAATCTTCAGAAAATGTCAGACGGCATGAAGTGTCAAATGCTTTTTTAGTTCATTATAATTTGAATCTTTAGATTTTGCGTATCTAATATAACAAAATGGTCAATTTTGATTACATTAGAAATTAAATAATCCTATTTATAAAAAAATGTTACAAAAAGACATATGCAAGAGTATAGTATATTGCATCGATCCTATTACTGATATCGTTTTGTTGTAACTAAATTAAAAAATTTATTATAACATTAAATGCTTGAATTTACAATGAGTTACAAGAAACACATAATTTAAATAAATAAAAAATTTTAAAAAATGTTTAAAAATTTAAAAAAAAAATACAAATGATGCGCGATAGAAATATTCGCTCTTAACATAAAGAATTACCAACATCAACTATATTCATTCATTATTTCTACCATGCCACTTTGCGACAAATGGATATTATATAAAACATTAAAGACGATCGGCACAATCGAGTAGACTTGAGAATCTACGCAAACACGATGTTCATTGTAATACTTAATTTTATTCTTAATATTTTTTTAGCAAAAACTCCGTCAGCTATTTTACCTATAATGACGCAATACATCTCAAATAAATCTTATTCGTATACTTCAATGATCTTCTAAAGTTGCATACACAAGTTGAGTATCTTGAAAGATAAAAATGCAACGGTATTCCTTCAAGGACAACTATATCATAAAATAAAATTTTGCGTGCAATGTTTTTAAGTGTCTCTCTTCTCCAAGCCAATCCAGAATCCGCCAACAGGTTCCAATCTAAACTCATTTTTATTGTACACGATTGGTTCGACGGTTTTTTCTATAGTCTTCAGAGTGAACTTTTGCAAGAGATGAGCTATCAGAATCTTAGTCTCCATGAGAGCAAATCGATTGCCGATACATTTTCTAGGTCCATGACCGAATGGTAGATAAGTGTATGGTAAAATATTGTCTTTGTTCTCCTCGCTAAATCTCTCGGGATCGAACTTATCCGGGTTCGGGAAGTATTGTGGATCGCGATGTAAACCATAAATGGGAAAATTCAACACAAAGCCAGGTTCGACGATCACATTCTTGCATCCTGGTTGCGACGGAGGAAATTCGTATCTCTTAGTGCAAAGTCTATCGGTTAAGGTCGCCGGTGGATACTTTCTCAGAGTCTCAGAGACCACCATATCCATATAAGGCATCTTCGACATTGAGTCGTAAGAAATCTCACCGTTTTCTTCAGCAAACTGTTTCACTTCGTCGCGCAAACGATCTTGTACATCTTGATTAACTGCCAGTTCATGGGCAACCAAACATATCAGCGACGAAGCTGTGTCGAAACCAGCGAAAAAAAAGTTGAAAGCTTGTGCAACAATGTCATCAAGTGTCACTTTTTGACTATCACCTTCTTTGTCACGAGCCTGCATTAATAAATGAATCATATCCGGTCGGACGATATTTTTCTCTTCCCGCTCTTTAATAGTTTCCTCCACGACCTTCTTGAAAAATATGGATGTATCCGGTGAAAAGATGGATATACCAAAGAATTTAGCGACCCGTGGATACGAACGTACAACTATGAACTTGAACATATTTAGCAAACCAGAAGAAAACTTGGAAGCTTCCACACCCTTCAGATAAAATTCGTTATCTCGATCTTTCATGGAATTCACACTTATGCCAAAGGCTACTGTAGCGATTACATCCGTAGTGTACCGTCTGAAGGCCTCCTTCGTTTCGATCGCATGACAGATTTCCGGATGATCGACCAAATAATTAACGAAATTGTGAGAGCACTCCGATATCAAATCAAACATGAACTTCATCTTGCTGGCGGTGAAAGAAGGGCTTAATCTGTTCCTCATTTCTTTCCAACGATCTCCACGCAAGGAGAAGATGTTCTTCCCGAACAGAGGTTCCACGCTTTCGTCAGCTAAACCGGTATGATCCGGAAAAGATTCAAAATCCTTTACCATGACGTCTTTAATCAGCTCAGGGTCGCGTAATAGTACGGAAGGCGTGGCGCCATCCATCAGTCCCACATATTTAGCGTTTGGAAAGTAATTGTATATAAATTGAAAGTAATCAACAATACTTATTTTCCGTAAAAGCACTTTCCAACCCAGCAATTGAGATGATAGTGAATTTGGCAGATAAGGTATGCCTTTATCCTTCCAGTAAGAAAATGTACGATGTATCACAGTAAGGACTCGCAGAATGCCGATGACGACCAAAGTAATCAATAATAGAGTAAATGGCGACGCCAGCAACGACGAATCCATCGTGATGCGACAGTGTAGGCAAACGAGATACTTCGTCGGTCGCGGCGTAGAACGTTATAAATGTATACGTGTTGCGCGGATCTTATCATGACTGAAACGAAGGAAGGGGAGTTGCTGGTTTTATTGCGATGATATACGTAGCAGCAGTCATTATACGAGCTATATTAGTCAATTTAAATCTGTATGAATTTTTTAATACATTGTGACACAAAAGCCAATCATAAATCTAATTCGGAAAAATTTATTTCATGTTTCAATAAAAATTAACGATATTTTCGATGCGAAAATAGTTTCTAATGATTACATAACTTTCATTAGATTCATCGCTTTTTGCACTTCAGTACAGTGAATTTAATACCTAAAAGAGACACAGAACGAGATAGATTTAATTAATAAAGATTAAAAATATATCTAAAGTGTATGAAAAAAAAAGTTTCATTTTCTAAATTGTCAATTCTTTTGGAGAAATAAAATATAAATATGAAATCCTTTCTATGTAAATTTTACAAACGAGAGTCGAGTGTAGTCTCATTATATTAATTTCATGCATTCAATCGCACAATGCAATATCCATACAAATAATTATGAAGAATATATTATACAGTTTAATAAACTGTATAATATCTTCATAATATCTTATTAAATTATAGTACAAATAGCTCGAGTTAATCTCGAGTAAAGTGAACGTTGAATAGCATCTTAAGTTTGTACTATGTACTACACATATATGCATACAAATGATACTTATTATACATTATACATAATGTATATGATAAATATATATTATTTATACATATACATATGTACATATATATTCAACTAAGAAAAATTATTATTTGGATATTGTAAAGGTATACATCAACAAATTATTATTTTAAATTTATTATTATTATTTTAAAGTTGTAATACAAGTCGGGTCAAATCAAAACTTTTCTGAAAATTGCTCGAAATTAATTTTGACAAAGTAACAAAGTTAACAAATAAAAATTACTCAACCAATTCTAATTAATAAAAAATAAATAAAAAGGAATATAAAATATACAATATATAAATATATAAAATATGTTTATGACAAATTGCGTTTATAGATAAGTAGATTTTTAAAATCCAGAACATCATGCGTCAGATAGTTCTGGTTTATCTTATTTTCATTATCTTATCATTATCGCCATCGATATTATTATCATTCGCAATGACAATATGACAAATAATATTATGTTTCTATAAGCTCATAAGAAATTCTTATCAACATTAAAAAGAATCTCTCAGAAATTTCACAATCAAGAATAAATTCTGCTTTGTAATTGTTTTGTACTGATAATTAAAATTACCTGCGCATTTTGTACTGACTAGATGTAATAAATTATTTTCCTTGTTTTTTCCTTATTTTATATAGGTACTATCTCGAAGAAGAAGAAATTTTATCAAATATAAAAATTCATGTTGCTTACAATGGTTCATATCTGAATCCACAGGATAAATTAAATCTCATTAAATCTGAATAATCTTCAGAACACAGACGACATGAAGTGTCAAATACGTTTTTTAGTTCATTATAATTAGATTGTTTATATTTTAGATTACTAATATAATAAAAGAATGAATTTTGATTATTACATTAGAAATTCAAAATATATCCTAATTATAAAAAATATAAAAACATAACTACACATATGCAAGAGCATAACATATTGCGTCGACTCTATTACTGATACCGTTTCGTTATGTTTATACTTAGAAAACTTTTAATAATTATAAATGTTTAAATTTACAATAAGTTACAAGATACACATAATTTAAATTAATAAAAAATTTTGAAAAAAGTACGAATAATGGACAGGAACATTCGCTCTTAACATAAAGAATTAACAATATAAATTCTATTATTTTTACCATGCCACTTAGAAAATGGATGCTACGTAAAGCATTAAACGATCGGCAAAATCGAGCAGACTTGAGAATCTGCGCAAACATGATGTTCATCTTAATAATACTTAATTTTTTTTTAATTCCTTATTAGCAAAAACATTGTCATTCGCTTTAACTATAATGACGTAATACATTACAAATAAATCTTATTCTATACATCAATCTTCCAAAGTTGCATACACGCGTTGAATATCTTGAAAGATGAAAATGCGACAATATTTTTTCAAGTACAATATCGTGGAAAAATATAATATGTACAAAATTTTTAAGTTTCTCTCTTCTCTAAGCTTATCCAGAATCCGCCAACAGGTTGCAATATAAACTTCGTTTTATCGAATTCGATTGGCTCGACAGTTTTTTCCGTAGTTTTAAGTGTAAACTTTTGTAAAAGATGAGCTATCAAAATTTTGGTCTCCATGAGAGCAAATCGATTGCCGATACATTTTCTTGGTCCATGACCGAATGGTAGATAAGAATACGGTAAAATTTTGTCTTTGTTATCGTCGCTGAATCTTTCGGGATCGAACTTATCCGGGTTCGGAAAGTATTGTGGATCGAGATGTAAAGCATAAATAGGAATCATCATTACACTATTAGGTTCAAGGATCACACTCTTGCATCCTGGTTGCGACGGAGGAAGTTCGTATCTCTTAGTGCAAAGTCTATCGGTTATTGTCGACGGTGGATATTTCCTCAGAGTCTCAGAGATTACCATATCCATATAAGACATCTTGGACATCGAGTCGTAAGAAATCTCCCCGTTTTCATCAGCAAACCGTTGCACTTCTTCACGCAAACGGTCTTGTACATCTTGATTAACTGCCAGTTCATGGGCAACGAAACACATTAATGTCGCAGTTGTCTCGAAACCAGCGAAGAAAAAAATGAAGGCTTGCGAAACGATGTCATCCAGAGTCAATTTCTGACCTACACCTTCTTTGTCTCGAGCCTGCATTAATAAATGAATCATATCCGGTCTGATGATATTTTCCTTTTCCCGCGCTTTAATAGTTTCGTCCACGACATTCCTGAAAAATGTGGACGTAGCTGCTGGAAACAAAGTCATACCAAAGAATCTTGCGAGCCGTGGACACGAACGTAGAAGTATGAACCTGAGCATCGTTAGCAATCCAATAGAAGAGCTCATAGCTTCCACTCCTCTTGCATAAAACTCGTTGTCTTTATCCTTCATAGAATTTACACTTATGCCAAAGGCTGCTGTGGCGATTACATCCGTAGTGTACCGTCTGAAAGCCTCCTTCGTTTCGATCGTATGACAGATTTCTGGATGATCGGCCAAATAATTAACGAAATTGTGAGAGCACTCCGATATCAAATCAAACAGGAACTTCATCTTGCTGGCGGTGAAAGAAGGGCTTAATGTATTCCTCATTTCTCTCCAACGGTCTCCGCGCAAGGAGGCGACGTTTTTGGCGAACAGCGGTTCCATGCTTTCATCAACGAAACTGCGATGATCCGGGAAAGATTCAAAATCCTTCACCATGACGTCTTTAATCAACTCAGGATCGCGCAATAGCACGGTAGACGCGGAAAAATCTGCCAGTCCAACATATTTAGCGTTTGGATAATAATGGTACAAATATTGGAAATAATTATTCAAATTTATTCCACCAAAAAACGCCTTCCAACCGTTCAGATGAGATGTTAGCGATTCTGGCAGATAAGGTACGCCTTTCTTCTTCCAGTAAGTATATGTACGACGTATCACAACAACAAGTCGCAAGATGCCGATGACGATCAAAGTAGTCAATAATAGCGTAAATGGTGACGAAAGCAACGACGAATCCATCGTGATGCGACGGTGTAACAGGTAAACGGGATACTTCGTCAGTCGCGGCGTAGAGCGTTATAAATATATACGTGTTGCGCGGATGTTATCATAACTGAAACGAAGATGGGTGGGGAGTTCTCGGTATTATTGCGATGATACATGTTGCATCAGTCATTACACGAGATATATTAGTCAGTTTAAACCGGCATAATTTTTTTAATACATTGTGACTGAAAAATCAATCATTAATCTAATTCGAAAAAACTTTTTCATATTTCAATAAAAATTGATAATATTTACAATGCGAAAATAGATTCCTAATGATCACATAATAGACAATAGCTTCATAGTGAGCTTCTTACATTTGAGTACAATGAATTTAATATCTGATTGAGAACCATAGAGCGAGACAGAAATAACTAATATAGATTAAAAGATAAAGTGTATTAAATAAAAAGTTTCATTCTCTAACCATCAATTGTTTTGGAGAAATAAAATATAAATATGAAAGCCTTTCTGTACGACTTTTACAAGATTCGATCGTCAGTAATCTCATCGAATTAGTTTATTATTTTGAAAATCGCACAACGTAACATACTGACATGTAGAATATTTGATAAGCAGCAGTTAAGTTTTACAATATCTTCATAAGATCTTATTAAATTACTGTACTAACAACTCCAGTTAATATCGAGTTTATGCGAATGTTGCATAGCATTAAATTTCATTTATAGATAGGTAAGTGATTTTTTAAATCCAAACACTACACGATAGACAGTCTTGGTTTGACTTATTTTCATTATCTTATCACTGCCAATAATATCATTCAAGATGACAATATGATAAAATAATATTACATTTCTGAGCACATAAAATACTCGTCATTAACATAAAAAAAATATCTCTCAGAGACATCAAAATCAATAACAAAGTCTTATTTTTAAATTCCATGCTGATAATTAAGATTAACAACGCATATTGCACTGATTATACATAATGGATTATTTTTCTTATTTCTTCCTTTTATATATTATCTGAATCTTTAAAATTATATCTGACAACTTAAAGGACATGTCAGACGGTATAAAGTGTCAAATGCTCTTTCATTTATTATATAATTAAAATGTATAGACTTCAAATATCTAACAATAAATATCAAGAATAAAATAGTCTAGTTTGATAACAACAGATGTTTAAAAATCCTATTTATAAAAAATATAAAATGTTATAAATAATATAAATATATTATAAATACACATATGCTATAATATAGCATGTCGCGTCGAACCTATTTCTAATATTGTTTTCTTATTATTGTTTCTATATTTATATTTAAAAAACTTATAATAATAAATGTTAAAAACTTAAAATTAATTATAAAATACATAATTTGAATTAGTAAGAAATTTCGTCAGAAATAAGTTTGAAAAGTAACACTTTGCAAGTGGAAGTTACGTAAAGCACTAAAGATGATCGACACAATGGAGTAGGCTTAAGAGTCTGCGCAAACATGATGTTTCTTTAGTACGCAAACGTAATGTTTAACTTTTTTATTTGCAAAAACTCTGTTATTCGTTTTAAACATAATGACGCAACACATCGCAAATAAATTTCATTGTATAGTTCAATAAATTTCCAAAGTGCATGTACACGTTAAATATCTTAAAAGATGAAAATGCAGCAATGTAATTCCAAGCACAACTATATAGTAAAATAATCTATTGCATACAAAATATTCATGTTTCTCTTTTCTCCATGCCAATCCAGAATCCGCCGACAGGTTCCAATCTAAACAACTTTTTGTTGTATACGATAGGTTCGACGGTTTTCTCCGTAACCCTCAAAGTAAACTTTTGTAAAAGGTGAGCTATCAGAATCTTCGTCTCCATAAGAGCAAAACGATTACCGATACATTTTCTAGGTCCATGACCAAATGGTAGATAAGTGTACGGTAAAATGT
>VBVQ01005450.1:0-11721 GCA_011636635.1 Tetramorium simillimum | reverse complement strand
CCCCTCCCTCTCTCTCTCCTCCTTCCGTATCCCGAGGAAAGAGCCCGGAGAGCTCTTGCCGCCTAATTGGGACTTTCCAGGCCGACGATAATGACGACGATAATAGAGCTCTAATTCACTTTGACGACTTTGCACGCGTCCCGCGAACAAGCGGATCCCGGCCTTTTTTTTTTCCCGCCCGCGAGCGCGCCGCGCCGCGCCGTTCGATTGCTCCTCGCCACATCCGGAGGATCTCGCGAAATGAGACTCTCGAGCCTGCAAAGTAAACTGCGACGGACAATAAGTATAACTGCGTTAAACTGTATCTCCCCCGTTAATAATTAATCGTTAGCTTGAGTAGTTATCATATGATTACGGATAATGTTAAATTAAAGACGACGCCATGTTAAGATTACGAAGACGTCTAATTGTGGCGATCCGCAGGCATCCGCAGGTTTTCAAACGTTACTCGCAAATGTTATGTACTATGTGTTAATGTGAAACGTGAACTTTACGGTGATGTGTGAATAAAGTAATTTTCTTTGAGAATTGTATTGTTATTTGAGAAATTACCAGTCCTTCCCTCAGTCGCGCGCGTTTCGGTCGCCGCCGCTTTCCACTGCCCGACGTGGAACTGGTAACGCCATCTCGTTGCCACATAGTGGTACTATTCGAAACTAAGCGAGCTTTGGTAAAAATGCACTTATCACTTGCCGGTAACTTCGAATTTCGGCATGTTCTCGCTTTATAACGATTCGACATATTATATATTTTTAAAGATTTATTAAATAAAAATAGTAATTGTAATATTTTAATTTAGTTTCTGTTTGACAATAAGAAAGAACGAGAAGTTCGAAACTTCTGTATTAGTCGCTCATGAGTGATTCAGATTTGTAGTCTATGAATTTATGGTGCCCAAATAATTGCATGGCTCAATCATTCTTAATAAATAAATAATAAATAAATTAATAATTGAAATAGATAAAATAAATAAAATCAAATTGTCAATTTTTTTATATGCGATTGTCACATTCAAGCTATTTGTTGTGCGATATACATCATGTATGGATTTGCATGTTGAGATATATTACTTTATTATATTATATAATTGTACTATTAAAATTATTTATAATATAGGAATGTGAATCATTTAGGAATGTGAAAACACGATTAATGAACTTTGAGATAATAATTTAAAATTTCTCTCTTTCGCGACGAGCAGAACTTGTAGGATCTAACGTCATATAATTTCGCTGCATAAAAACCAATTTGTTAATCAATTAGATGAATAAGCTATATAAAATTAAGTTAAAATTGACTATAAGAATAAATATTAATTATTTATTAATAACCTTTAGTGCGTTTTATTAAATATACTAGTGTACCGTGCAATATGCTGCATTGCTGAATTGAAATATTTCTTGCTCTTAATTTCGTACATTAATTTTAATGTCGAGAATATTTAATCAATGAATTATTTGTTAAAATTCTCTTTTGTTAAAAATTTTATCAGACTATTGCCTTTCATCTATCTAATTCTTAGGAAAAAATAGAAAGTAAGTTAAAGTTAATCTGCAGTGGTGAAAATGGACACAAGCCGTGCTTTCGATCTACGATTTGACTGACCCTGAAGATCGATCGACCTTCGTGGCCAGTCGCGATCGGTTGCATCGTAAACAGACGCGGAATGCATCGTAGGACGTCGATGACGCGAAGCCAAGGCGATGGAGGCCTCGACGAGGGTGTCCTAGAGGAGAAGAGGATCATCTTTCTATTTCGGGCTCGCGTCTCTCGATGACGTCACACGGACGGAAATATCGTACGGTTGGGGAGGTGCAGTCCGCCTGTTGCGCGGTCCAGGTCTCGATCTTTCCCGAACTCGCGCAAAAATTCCCCGTGGTGATCCGCAATCTCTCCAGCTGGAGCTTCCTTCAGAGAGAGAGAGGGAGACGCGAGAACGCGGCAGTCGTTCGGCGTCGCGGTGCCGCGTGTCGACGATCTTCGAGGATCTCCCTCCGGAAGGGTGCGGTTGCGATTCCGAGACTCCCTGATCCCGCGACGACACTGTCCCGCGAGAAGTGGATCGCGCCCACGCGTGGTCCCCACCTATCGCGGTCCTACCGGTCCAGGAGTCCGCCAGTAGCGCATCGCGCACGTCCTCGGGAGGATCGTCGTCGGAGAACAGCGTGGACCGTCGTGTCCCGCGAAACGGCGAGTCGGTTAAACGAACGCGACCGCCACCACCTATAGCGTTGTTCTCGAGGGTGGAACAGGATCAAGGCTCATCCCCCGCGCTACAGAGAGAACTCTGAACGAGAATGCCCGGCGCCGGTGGTCAGCCACCGCAGAGGACCACCTTCCGACCGCCGTGGGTCAAGGATGGTCCGAACCCGTTGCCCATGCCCGCCGCGCCCTGGACCCTCAATTCCCGCAGGGACTCTAAGCCGAAGACCGAGGAAGTTCCGGCCTTCGCTCAAGTCACCCTGAAGGTGGGTGGAGAACACCGAAAGATTCGAGGGTCTGCAATTTTTTTGCGATAATCACGAGATAAACTTCTCTAAAAGCTATTTTTGGGGACGAAGAGACAACTTTGAATAATATATTTCATAATTTTAAAAAGATTTTCAATTTTTTTATATATTTCATAATTTAAAAAGAATTTCAATTTTTGTATTAATAACAAATATTTATCTCCTGCAACTATAAATACTAGTTATAATACATTTTTCGCTATTAAATTGTTTTCGCTATTAAATTGCTATTAATTCGTCAAATTTATAAAAACGTATATTACAATTGGAGCAGTTATTAAATTATTTTTCTATATTCTTATTTTCATAATCAAATAATGGTTTTTTAAAGTTATAGCAATCAAAAATGTTAGACAATTCCAATTCGCGTTTAAATTACGGAACGAAAATTAATCAATATCGTGTTATTTGGTTGAAGAAATAGGTTTATTCAAAATCATGGCTTCCATTTGCGTTTCCATTTGCGCGAAATCGGGTAATACTTCTATTTTCAGCGAAAATAGAAGTTGCCTATGCAACTTTCACAGTCTTTTTCCATTCAGATATTGGGTTTCAAAGTCAGCAGACTTTACTGACCGTGATATTAATAGCCGACGTGGGTGTCTTGCAAGCGCGATAAACATTTCGGGTGGCGTGAAGTTTCACACGATCTGTTGTATGCAAACAATGCACTTTGATAGTTCATCTCGATTTACTAACTCACTACTTTATGTTCCCTTTACAAAAAAGTTTATGGTAGTCTGAACATAGTAAGCGTGTTTTTGTTTTATCGTTGCAGGAAAAGTAGCCATAAATTAAATGTGAATTATCAAAGTGCGATTCTCTCTCAAATAATGCAAGTTATAAATAATGAAAAAAAAAACAAATGCATGTCTGTTCGCTATGAAATTATATAATTTTTGATAATTTAAGACATTTTATGAAAATGGCTTAAAATCACATGTTTGAAATTATTACTGTATTTATTAATTTTTCTTCTGCGTATTACGTGGAAAAATGTCCAAGTGATTACTTTTAATCTCTTGGCAACGGTCCATATAAAATCACGGGATTGTGATATTCAATACGTAATCTGCGCAAAATACGCGACGCGCGAAATCACGATGGCGTGTGAAGATTTTGCATGATCACTGACATTATATCAATCACTATATCGATCATTTCAGGTACGCTTAGATCATCAATGGAGCAGATTAAATCATTTCGGATCATGGATTCGTCATTAATTGAACTGCTTAGTTATGCTGATTGTATAATTCTTTATTAGTTATCATATTAGACTTTAATTCT
Organism: Tetramorium simillimum; assembly: GCA_011636635.1. Taxonomy (NCBI): domain Eukaryota; kingdom Metazoa; phylum Arthropoda; class Insecta; order Hymenoptera; family Formicidae; genus Tetramorium; species Tetramorium simillimum. The sequence continues at coordinate 7,921 of VBVQ01005450.1, read as the reverse complement.
TTATTAGTTATCATACATGAATGATATTGATAAAGATATAGAATTATTTGCAAATTTTCTTTCTTAATTCTTGATTCAATAATTCTTTACTTTATTTTAAATTGTCTATCTTTGTTTCTTTATTTATATAATTTCTTCTTTATTTATATAATTATTATTTCTATGATACTTGATGATATCGTATTATTCAGGCATTTAATGATAGTAGTTATAAATTTAAGATACACGTCTCATTGTATTTTTTTAAATCGCAATTAAATCGATCGTTACAGTTACAAGAACAAAATGAGACATTATTTGAAAAATTACAACGTGCCGCAAGTAGTTCACGGCCGTTCGTTAAAGTCTTCGAACATGCCGCACGTGTTTGTCAATTGCGATTTCGTTTTCTCGACGCGAAGGAAAGTGAGATCCGTCGTACGTGTGCCCGCATATAAGCCTCTGGGTCACGATTATTTAAAGAACACGCGTTTCTATTTCAAATGGCTTGCCAGCTGCGTCTTCCGCCAGTTTCTTAACGCGCTTATACCGCGATTTCGCCCGAAGCATGCTTGAAAATCGCGTACGCAATGTCACGGATATATATCGACAGCGATTTCGCGGATGAGTAATATTTTTGGCCAAACGATTTTTACGGAAACGAGAAGAGATGGCAAACATTTCTTCAAGAGAACGGCCCGAAAGATAAACGGCGATTCTACGAAAGTCATTTATTTCGAAAGGTGAAAACTCCGAATCGATGACGATCAAAACTGGATAACGTGATATCTCGAGTGTAAAATTTAATGTGGATTATTTAAAGCCGGCAGAACGAATTCTACGAGACGCGCCAAGAAAATTCTCTGGATCGCCCTCTTTCTCTCCCTCTCTCGAACAATCAAGAGAAGCGAATTGAAGGGGGGACGATTTTTTCTTTTTCTATTTTCTATCACGACTACTTTACGTGAGACGTACGTCAATTATTCTCTCGTGTTCTTCTCTCTCTCTCTCTCTCTTCATGTGGCATGATTCTAGAAAAAGCACATTGAAATAAAAACCATGAGAAATTGATTTGCGTCGCGAGAATGTGACAAAAACGTAAACTGTGAATCGAGAAAAGACGTCAGTGTCGATAACCGCGCGCCAAAACGTAAACTCGATTCATTGAATTGTGACAGAATTCTTGTTAATGGAGTGAAAAATAGAACTGTTTATCACAGTTTTAATAATTTACTGAAAGATATTTAAATATGTAATAAATAAAATATATAATGAAATATAATATAAGTGTATAATAAATAAAATCTATAATAATTTAGTAATAGAAATACATACATATGGATAATATTATCATATACATATTACATATGTATATATTTTATTATTTGCACAAAATATTTCTTATAAGATTAATAAATATTTTATTGGCTGGATAAATTAAAATGAATATTTTCATTGCACTCGTGTTATTAACGCTATAATAAAGCAAGCGTGTTTTTCTCTTTGGTCTAACAGAATGTGCCGAAACCTGCGGAGCCGGCAGCACCGTCAACAGATGGACCGCGTAAACAGAGCAAAATCACGATAATACCGAAGCAACCGAATAATGAAAAGTCAATCCCGAGTGACCGGTCGGAAAAGATCCCGAGCGGCCGGTCGGAAAAGATCCCGAGTGATCGGTCGGAAAAGATCCCGAGTGGCCGGTCGGAAAAGATCCCGAGTGATCGATCGGAAAAGATCCCGAGTGGTCGGCCGGAAAAGATCCCGGTGCCAGCGAAGCCGCGCGAGAATGGACGACAGGAGCCAAATTCGAGGCCGCAGCTCGAACGACAGATCCGCATCGAGAGATCTCGATCACGGGGTGACATTTTACCACTCTCGAAGAGTGAAAGCACTACAGGTACGAGCGGCGATGATCGCCATTCCTTCCCGTAGATTCCATTATTCGCGATATCAAATATTTAATCCTTTCAAATTGAACTTTCGTTTTCTTATTTCTAAAGTTGAAATAAAAATTATTTTCTATGTACGGATTTTTTTCTATTATTATTATAAGATTATTATAGAGACACGGAATTTAGAACAATCTTATGATGGAGAGAAACAGGATAAAACTTTTTAATAATCTATATAAATAAATAAAATGTTAATAACATAATTAAAAGAAGCAAAGTATTATAATATAAATTTATAAAGCATGAAAGGATTAAAATTCATAAAGTCCCTCTTTTTTTATTATAATGAAACAAAGTATATATCGTCGAATAAGTAAAATTAAGGAACACATAGTTTTACATCAGTTGAAAGTATAAATCCGTTAATTTTCTCTACTAAAATAGAAGATATTCTTGCGCATCCTATTTTAGACCCAATTAATGACTTTTATACACCATACTTTCTCTAAATAATAATGAGGATTCTCTATGCTAAGGTGCACCAACTTTATCAAAGAGCTCGTCGCGAGCGAACTTTCCGCCACCGCCACCCCCGCGACCGCCGCCGCCGCCACCCGCTCGTACAATTCTTAAGGACTTACCGGTCCTCAACGAGGATCAAATGCAGAAGCTAGAGGTATTGAAGTCCAGGCCGAGGAAACGGCCGGACTGGGCCTGCATGATGAAGGAGGTCGAGAGCGGCAAGAAGCTCAAGCACGTCAAGTGTAACGACCGGAGCGCACCCCTGATCGAGAGGGTGAACAAGGTCACGGCCGATCCAGCAGGTGATCGTCGAACTCTCTTCGATCCCCGTCGGGTGCCTACGGGGCCGTATCTTCCCCCCTTACAGAAAGTGTCCTCTCCTTAAGAAGAGAAATCGTCGTAGACAGAGAGGCTGTGTGCTTCACGGAGCTTCTCTTCTTCCTCCGTGTTTACTTTCGCGTGCGAACGTTTGCAGGGACGTCGGTGACGTGGTACAATCAATTAGATGCGCAAGCAGAAATTTCGATTAGCACGACACGTCCCGCCGCGTCCCGTTTGTAGCGCAAATAGCCAGCAGTATTATTTTGTTGCTATCGTCCTCTCCCTCTAAATACCCCCAAACCACTTCTACCCCCCCCCCCATCGATAGGCAAGCTATCGTTTATCCATTGTTAAACTGTTGGACTAATTAAATTGTTAATTGATTATCGTTGAACTAACTGGTGTCTTCGTGTTTCTCAATGGGTTTACCAACGTCCCACCCTTCCCTTTCTCCCCTGACGCGAGCGAGCAGCGATCAGGATCTCTCACTCTCCGAATCAACGTCCTCAAAGGGAAACGTCATTCAGAGGCGAGTGACTCGTCGTGCTCGTTAAATATATATACATATATGCGTCGATGTAAAGTATCAATTAATGATTCTCATAAAATTTTACATGACGGATCCGTCAAAGCAAGGTATTAGATAACTAAACTGATAATATTATTCTTTAGCTGCAAATGAATTTCGAAATGAATGAAGAAAAGGAAGCCGACAATTATTATCATTTTTTAATCTTTAGAAATAAGTCTAACGATTTGGATTTTAAGATGAGCCAAAAATATAATTTCACGAATTGCATACATTTTTAAGATCATTCTTCCTAAATTTCTTATATATATAATATAATATTTAAAATAACGAAAAACTATATTCTTAAGTTATCATTTGAAAAATACTCATTTCTTTTTTGATCCTACAAGATGGCATATTAAATGCTTCGTTTATATAAGAACTTCATGTTCTTTAATAAAATAACACAATGAAGTGGCAACAACTCATGTGTACGTTCATTTATATGCTGATCTATTATCTCTCTTCGCCAGGCAAAGCCCACTTCGTATTCGAATCCGAAAAATCGAATATGCACAATCAACTGCTGAAACAGATCCAGGACGGCGTGAAGCTCAAGAGTGTGAAGACAAACGACCGCTCTAAGCCGATACTAGAGGGACTGAGAAAGTTCCGACGACAAATGACCATCGAGGAGCAGATTCAAAAGGCCGAGGAAGCGCCAGTGGACGATGCTATTCAAGACGAAATGGATGATATTGATGCCGTTAGGGATGATTTGCAAAGCACCAAGCAGATGCTCGCGCTGGAACTTAGGAACAAAGAAGCCTTGGAGCGAGACAATAAGCGAATGCAGGTAATAAAATTGTGAAGGTATTAACATTCGATATTTTGGAAAAAAAAGTTTTCAATAATATATGTTCCTTTTACTTAATTCAACTTGGAACCTTTATAATCTTGTTCAAATAAGGCAAACTATCGACCTGCTCGGATGAGGAAAAAAAATTGAAGAATTAAAAAATAGCTAAAGAGTTTTTTTAATAGAACGAAGTAGCTTAAGATAAAGACAATTTCTTATTGAGATAATATGTGCAGGCAAGAATTTTGAATCTTGAAGCAGAACTGGAACATATAAAGCTACAAAAGAATGCTCAGGAAAGCAAGCAACAGGACGAAAAACTTACGCAATCTTTGAGACAGGAGGTGCAGCAAGCGAGAAAGGATGCAGAAAAAGCGGAGAAAGAATTCGCCACTGCCGCCGAGGAAAGAGACAAGGCTAAAAACGAGTTGGAAGAAATGAAAAGAATGTATGCAACGCTAGAAAAGCGTATGAAAGCTGGTGCGTAATTAGAAGTGTAGCTTAAAGCTGAGCTATATTAATCTCATCTATCCCTAATCGCCTTGAATTTAATCGCTTTTCAAACAAAATATTATTATTAATTCCATGCGACTCATATCTATTTTTTTATGCTTTAACGCTTGCACTAATCACGTTTCTTCGCTCCGCTTTCCTTTTGCTTGTCAGAAGAAGAATTTACGCCGCTTGAAGCTGAGCCGATAGTGGAATTATCAAAGGATTGGGAAGACGAAGGATGGTTGACGTACAATGTTACAGGAATGGCACTGGCTGGTTGTCCAAGTGCAAAGGACGTAGTCAGGATCGCGACGCAGAAGAGTATAGACAAACAAGATGTTGGCAGCACGAGCGAGGAGGAAGAGGAAAGCACAGAAGAAGAGGAGGAAGACGAGGATCCTAAAGCCGGAGCGGAGAAACGCGCGCAGAGGGAAATCAAGCTTCTCATTTCGAAAATTAAGAATTTCAAGTGAGTACAACGATAAGATTTCCGAGATTCATTCAACTCGTAATAAATAACAATATCGATTATACATAATACAAAATACAATAAATTAAATACAGAAAATTATATAAACAAATTGTCTAAATAGGGACAAGGCTGTGAATGCCAGAAAAGAAAGGCACGCGCTGAAGGAGCAGATCAAACAGCAGCAGAAATTGCTGAAGGATGAGAAGAAGAAATACAAGGAATTACAGAAGCAAGTGGACAAGATGGCGAAGCTAATGGGGGATACTGACGATGACGAAGAAGAAGAAGAAGTAGAAGACGAGGAAGAAGAAGAAGAGACAGAGTCTGAAGAAGAGTCGGAGTCTGAAGAATCGGAGGAAGAAGATTCCGAGTCTGACGACGAACAAGCACCTATCGAGAAGCGCAAAAATATTTTGCAAGTAAGTTATCATTGCAATTAAATTTTGGACTCTCGTTCCTGAACATCTATTTCTTTTTCAGAAACACGTGAAGAAGCACGAGGGACGACTGGCAGCCTTGAAAAAGGGCAACTACCTGCTAAAAGCACAAGTAGACAGAATCAAGGACACTTTGGTGAAGCAACGAGAAGATAGTATCAGCCTGCAGGAGGATCTTGATTCCGTATTAGCGGAACTAGGTTAGACTAAACACATTGTATGCGAAGAATATTTCTATATGCAGAGATTGTATCGTATACAAATATACACCATACATATTGAAACATAGACAATTGTATGTTACGGAAATGATTACACACATATTTTTTAATAAATTATTATTGACCGAACGCGAAGCTTCTCGTAATGGCTTATTAAAGAAGCGAATAGCTTCAATGAAATAAATACTCTATATATAATAATTATGTATAATATTTTAAGAATTCAAGATATATGTAAATGTTCAAAGCCAAGGTTTTGAAAAGCACAAGTTTTTCCATGCTCTGAATCAATCGAATGAATGAGCTTAATTTATCAATTGTTAAGCAAAGCCTGTGAGAAACTATTTTCTTCCATCAGATGCCTGTACGATTGATGATTTTTGCTAATTGTGATGCAAACAGAAGAAACGTATGATTGGAAAAAGTTATTGAATAATAAATAAATCACATATACAAGCAAGTCAGAGAGAACATTAATTTTAAAAGAATAAATAATTAATTTCGTGAAATACATTACATTATCTAAGTTATTAAAAATATATTAAAATTATTATATAAATAAATAATCGAAAGTGAGATTTTGCAATTTTAATAATTGTTATTAATTCTATCAATACGTACGTTACGCATGTTGCGAAAGAGACCTTATCCAAGTAAATGGATATGTCACGAAAAAAATATGATATACGGAAATTGATTTTTATTTTTAATTGTCTTAAAATTGTTTTATCTTCGCGTGAAAATGCTTCTGAAACACTATTCTTTATTCTTTTCTAAATTTTTTAAATTTTACTGAAGAAGGATCAAAAAGAAGTGAGAGCGAACGAATCCTTGTACGTTAAGTATTTAAAGGAGCAATTATTTGCTGAAAAACGAATTGGCTTCTACAGATAAAAATTTCAGGAATACTGGACTGATTGATTCAATCTTTTCCAATTTTCTTCGTTCTTTGCTGACTCCGAATGTTCCCAATAGGTATTTTTTTTATATTCAGTTCAACTTTTTGTAGAATAAAATTTTAATTTTAATAATTATACCTATAACTTAATTTTCATTATTTGGTACATAATATATGTATGTATATTTTAATAAAAAATGAAATCTATAAAATTTTCATAGAAAGAAGAGATTTCGTTGTTGTAACGAAACTGTCGATGTTTATTCGATAAAAGTCAGTTATTTGATTTTATAATAAAATCTTTTTTGTTTTCTAAAAGTAAGAATTGACAAATATCCATAAGAGATATATTCCTAAGATGAAGTTAAAATCAAATAAAATATTCAATTGCAAAATAGATTTTACTATTGCAATAAAATTATCATCGTTTTATCCGCAAAATACCACCAAGGGCCTTTTATAGCGAAATAATATATTGTTTTAGCAAAAAATTTAAATAAATAAGTTTACAGCAAAAATATTTCGCCGTTCACATAATAACTGATAGGATTTACTATAAAAATATGCTGTGACAGTAAAATTTTTCTTCCATGTATGACATCGTAAATTATTATGCCAAGCATAAGAAACATTACTTTATACAACCTTATTGTTACATAAATTAAAAGATGCCTTTTTTATTTCAGAGAAAATTTTATCTGCCCTGGATGAGTCTGAGTAATTTCTTTAAATATACAATGAAAACAATCGATTCTTTTTAACTGATTTTTGCACTACATTTTGTTTCTTTCTCCTTTCATTTATGTTATTTTAAAGGCAGTGATTAGAACTTATCTACCTAAATTATTCGTTTCTAAAACTTTAATTGTTAATAACTTTTCAACCAACGGTGTGAAAACGAAAGATCGATTTGTTTGTTATGTGCAAACGAAAATGTATCGGTTGGTGCTATTTCGAACGCAGTCCTTCAGAATTTGCGTTAAAAAGGAATTTTTGCGGTGTAAAGTTTACTTAATCAATTAAATATATTTTTAGTTTGTTTATATCATGAAACATGACACGTTAAATACTATTAAATAATACAGTTAAATAATACATTATAAAAATACAACTATAAAAATGGATAGTTGCATAAACTAAAACACTTATTTCTTCAATAGTACTCTTTGACCAGTGTTCTTAGTCTGATTTTATATATAAAATTGTCTTGAGTTTATCTTCAGATACTAATTATTTTATTAATTACGAAGCATTTGAAAATGATATATATGACGAGAAATAGCTTTTAATAAAAAAAATAAGCATAAATAT